>CABHPP010102216.1:1102-17858 GCA_902168425.1 Peromyscus attwateri
TTCTGTCCCAAGGTTAGTTTATCAGCGTCTCTGACCCGCAAAGTCACAGCTGCAATGATGCGCAAGCATGGGGGCCACCCTGCAGCTACAGAGTCCAGTTTCTTTAATAGATAGGCAACGGGCCTCCTCCATGGCCCAATCTGGGGCTCAGCACTGGGGGAGAAGGAGGTCTCCAGCTCCCCATGATGCAGCCGACAGAGCATCTCTAGGACTGTTCTCTTTTACCTTTAGACCTCCTAGGGCAGATGCTGAGAGTCTCTGAGCCATTAGCAGCTCCTGTAAATGCACTACCTCCTTTTGTAGCTCTCGGGCAAGCCAGGCATTGGGGTGTCTTGCCCTGTAGTCAGTGTAGCCATAATGCAGGCAGAGACGTTGTGGTGCCCTGTATGTAATCTTCTTTGGAGACCTTAGGTCACTGTTAGGATCTGGAAGCCTGTCTGATAAAGTTAGCTTTTAGATCAACATTTAAATGCCATATTCTGCAGATCTCTGAAGTATGAGGGCTGTCCAAGTATATCTGAACAGACAAACTTTGTTTTTAATTACTTGTTCTAGGCTAAACCCTGAAAATATATGCAAGGAACTGAGTAAATGAGTAAACTTATCCCTGTAATATTACATCAGTACTTACTTATCCTGACCACAATTAAAAGGAAACTTGATTACTCATGACTGACTATTAAAAACAATGCTTTTAAGTTGAAGTTGTTCTAGCACCAAATACAGATTCAGTAAAGAAACCAAAGCAAAATATCAATATAAGACATATACATGTATCAACTTATCCAGATAACTTAAGTTTAACAAATTTAGCAAATACAAGGAGGTTAGACAACATTCTTAAGCCTGAATGTACCTTGGGTAAGGAGAAACATCTTTAAGTCATTGGTTTTTAACTATAAAACTGTTTTTAAATGATTGAGATCCCTCAAATGTCTTTTGTAATATCAACAATAAAGTACCCTTTTTTAACCTTAAGGGGGAGAAAACATGGCATCATCATAATCTTTTACTTAGAGGCTTGGATGATTTCTTTGATCCTACCTTTGGCAGCACATACTCTGTTTGTTCTATATCATTATGGCTGGTGTTTTCAGTGATCATCACCTGACATAAAACTGCTAAGGTTCATCATTGTAACCAGACTCTTTTTGGAACTCTAGTCCTGTTATACATTTGCAAACCTCAGCTGTTTCCTATGATTTCTTTATACCTTTAAAATCATTATCATTTTACATGGGTAAATCTTAAATTACAAAGTTTAGCTGTCAGAGCAAGGTATATTTCTGTATATAAAAGCATTGATGTGTAGCTTTAATATTTATCAAATATCTTATTTATTAAACATATGTTGCCATCTATTTAAATTCTCTAGAAACTTGCTGTTGAACACTTGGTAAAGACATAGTACTTAGGTGTCAACCCGAGTAGATCTTTATAACCTTTGTAAAGGATGGCTGCCAGCCACATGGCTGTCCATGAGGTCACCAGCCAAGATGGAGGAAGCCATGTGGTTGTTATTTAAAGCATATTTTATTAAACAATAATCACTTGCACACATTCATACAGTTGGATCCAACTTACATACACACATACATACATACATACTACATACATACATACATTTAAAGCTTGCTTACATTTTTAAGTCATATACCTGTTCATACACATAAGCAATTTGCAGAATCATAAGCCATTTTAAAGATGAAAACCAACCAGAATTAACTTTCAAATTCAGTATTTGCAGGTATAAGAAACCATAACAAAAGTTTATTGACCTTTTATCTATAACCTTTTATATCAAAATCTTTTTTTTTTGTGATTTCTCTCAGTGATCTAGAAATCTAGATTTGTACCAGCATTGTACCACAGACTCATATAGGGAGTGACATTCCATTCTTGGAGCCAGATCAAGACCAGGTTTTATCTCCCGCCCGCCAGGAGCCCGAGTCCCTCCGAAGTGGCAGAGAACAAAGGGGGGAGGGGTCGCAGAGACAAACGGCAGCTTAGTCTCCCAGGTCCTCTGGAAGGACCAGGGGGTTTCTTTTCTTTAGAGGGTAAAGGGAGGAAGCCGGAAACGATCTTGACATTCAGAAAAGCGTTGTAAGCCCGGGCGAGCGTATCTCTTTAGTTATCTAAAGTCAAACTTAAGGGGGTAGTTAGTTGTTGCCCCATATGGAAAGACAGGGAGGTAGAGGACTCCAAAAACACACAAAGAGGACAAAAACAGACACACAGACAATCCGCGCGCAAGCTCGCGGTGGTGATCTGGCTACAAAACCCGAAAGTACAGATTCAGATGGGAGGGGCCACAAACTGCATGCAGCCTCACTCTCCACCGGGAAGGAGAGACACTATGTCTGCCTCCTTCCTCCGGACCACTCCGGAGAAAACCTCCAGAGCAGGGACCTGGGGACTTCTGGGGCACGTCTGCCCCCCCTCCCCCACAGGTCCCGGATTTGCCCGCGCACCTCCTGCAGGCACAGAATACAGATGCCAGATCACCCAGACAAAAGACAAGGGCATAACAACATAAAACATAGATCGAGCTCGTTTTAAAATGTCTGTAATCACACCATAAACTTAAAAAGGCGTCAGGGACATTTTCCCCATCTTTAATCTCTTTTTTTTCACTTTATTTCAAGTCAGAGGGTGAATGCCCAGTACGTCAGGGACATTTTTCCTCCACAAAACAAAAAAAAAATTTTAACAAATCTTTCTTTTTTACTCTTATTCCTCTCTCTTTAAGGCCTCTCTTCATTTCCTTTATGAAGAGAATTTCTTTAGACACAACCATGCCCATGTCTTATGGGACGACAAGTCTCACCTCACGGTGCCCACGCACGAGTGATGCTCTGGGTCCGCTATCAGAATGTAGCCCGGCCGGGCCTTCTTTCGTCTGTCGTCCGATGAATCGTCGTGCCTCGAGGTCCCACGTCTGGCGCCACTTCTCCCCGCCCAGCAGGGTCTAGTTATTCGTGGGTCTCGGGCCGAGAATCACCTGAAAGACACGAGAGAGAGAGAAACGAAGCCTAGCACAAATGGGACACGGGGCCAATCTGAGAGTGTCAAGGCTTCGTTTATTGAAAATGATGCTGAGGCTTTATAGGCAGTTTTCAGGCGGGGAGGGGAGCAGAGAGAGCGAGGAGAGAAGAGTGGGCATTCCTAAGGGGGTCAGGGTGAGGTCACTTTGCTCCCAGGCCCTGCAGCTAGCTGATTAGCATCTGTTTAGAAGGTTTATCTAGTCGTAAATCCCGGAGTCTGGCCAGTACCAGGCCTCTGTCATGGGTTGATTAATACATGTTTCAGGAGGTCTTATCTAATTGTAAATCCTGAAGACCGCTGTGCCAGGTATCTGAATTTACGAAGTTTTGATAACTCAGGGAAAGTGATACAGCTGTCTCTAACAGTAATGTCTGTCCTTAATGCTGAGATATGTTTCTTGGATACAGCAGAAGAAGGATGCTGTTTTCCCATCCATTCTGTTGATCTGTGCCCTTTTTTCTTTTTCTTTTTCTTTTTCTTTTTCTTTTTCTTTTCTTTGTGTGTGTGTGTGTGTGTGTGTGTGTGTGTGTGTGTGTGTGTGTGTGTTTGTGGGGTTTTTTTTGTGTGTGTGTTTTGTGGAATCCAGACCATTGGTACTGAGAGATATCAATGACTAATTATTATTGCTATTTTGTTATCTTTGGTGGTGGTGGTAGTGGTATGTGTATTTGTGTTTCCATTTTCATTTTGCTGATCAGAGATTATTTATTCTCTGTGTTTTCATAGGTGTATTTAATCCCCCTTTGCGTGGAGTTTTCCTTCTAGCACCTTCTGTAGGGCTTGGTTTGTAGAAAGATATTGTTTAAATTTGGCTTTTTGTGGACTATTTTATTTTCTCCATCTCTGGTGGTTGAAGTTTTGCTTGGTATAGGAGTCTCGGCTGGCATCTGTGATCTCAAAGTCTATAGGACATCTGTTCAGGCCCTTCTGGCTTTTAGAGTCTCCATTGAGAAGTCAGGTATAATTTTAATAGATCTGCCTTTATATGTTACTTGGTCTTTTCCCCTTGTATCTTTTAATATTCTTTTTTTGTTCTTTATGTTTAATGTTTTACTTATTATGTGGCAAGAGGAATTTCTTTTCTGAACCAATCTGTTTGGTGTTCTGTACACTTCTGGTGTTCTGTACTTTTATACGTATTTCCTCCTTTAGATTAGGAAAATTATCTTTCATGATTTTGTTGAAAATATTTTCTGGGTGTTTAAGCTGGGATTCTTTTCCTTCTTCTATTCCTACTACTCTTAGGTTTGGTCTTTTAATGGTGTCTCAGATTTCCTGGATGTTTTGTGCTGTGGAATGGTGTAGCTGAAGTTTTTTGGTGTCCTGCCTGGCCCACGGTCAGGACCAATCTTTCCCACTCACGTCCCTCAAGTAAACACACAGAGTCTTATATTAATTAAAAGTGCTAGGCCATTAGCTCAGGCCTACTATTGACTAGCTCTTACATTTAAACTCAGCCCATTTTTGTTGATCTATATGTTGCCACATGTTCTTTACCTGTGTGCCATTACATGCTGCTCCCTGGATGGTGGACTGGCATCTACTCTCTCAGCTTTCCACTTTCCAGAATTCTCCTTGTCTGTTTATCCCACCTATACTTCCTGCCTGGCTACTGGCCAATCAGTGTTTTATTTATCAAACAATCAGAGCAACATATTCACAGCATACAGAACATCTCACAGCATCTCCCCTTTTCTGTCTAATCAAAAAGGAATGGTTTAACTTTAACATAGCAAAATTACATATAACAAAACAGTAATCAAACAAGAATTATAGTTATAAATATCTAGTCTATTTGTATTTGGCAAAATTAAAGAAAATATTCTATCTATCCTATATTTGTGAGTCTAAAGTTGTATGTCTACCTTATCTCTTATGATAATCAAGGAAAATTATAACTAGTCTTCAACCACATCAAAGACCTCAGAAGGATATAATATTACCTAAGTAAATAGGAAGTACATTGTAATCAACTTCCAAAAATCTAGAATGACAGAGACAGCTGGCTACCTGGATAGTTACCCAAAGTTCTTCTGCCATGTTGGGGCATCTATCTTCAGCCCATAGGCCTACTCTCTCAGTCACTTCTCTCTGTGTTCTGTAGAATGTCTGGCAGTTTCTTCTGTGAAGCAGGAACCTGAAGAACCATTTCATTTTGCAAAGTTCAGTGGTCACCTTCCTATGGTCCTGCAGGATGGTCTTTCTGTATGCTGTGAATATGTGTTGCTACCATTGGTTAATGAAGAAGCTGCTCTGGCCTATGGCAAGACAGGTTATAGCCAGGCAGGAAATTCAAGCAAAGATACAGGGGGAAGAAAGGCAGAGTCGAGAGAGATGCTGAGAACTGGGTAGGAGTAAGATGTAATAAACACAGGTAAAGCCATGAGACACATGGTGATATATAGATTAATAAAAATGGGTTGATTTAAGTTGTAAGAACTAGTTAATATAAGCCTCAGCCATAGGCCAAACAGTTTGTAATTAATATAAGCCTCAGTGTGTTTATTTGGGACCAAGTGACTGCAGAACACAGGAAAGCTTCCAGCTACAGTTTTGTGTCAGAAATTTTTTAGATTTAACATTTTCTTTGACCAATGTATCCAATTCTTCTATCTTATCTTGAGATTCTCTCTTCCGTCTTTTGTATTCTGTTGATGAAGCTTGCCTCTGTAGTTCCTGTTCTAATTCCTAAATTTTCATTTTGAGAATTCCTTCAGTTTGTGTTTTCTTTTTTTTTTTTTTTTTTTGGTTTTTTTTGATTGTGTTTTCTTTATTGCTTCTATTTCCTTTTTCAGGTCTTGAACTGTTTTATTTGTTTCCTTCCACTGTATTATGTTTGTTTATTTGTTTTGTGGTTGTGTGTGTGTTTTCTTGAATGTTTAAGGGATTTCTTCATTTCCTCTAATCGCTTGTTTGTTTTTTCCTGGATTTCTTTAAGGGATTTGTTCATTTCCTCTTTAAGGACTTCTATCACCTTCATATTGGTGAAATTATTAAGGCCACTCCACGTAGTTAAAAGGGAGGTTTATTTTGTGGGGTAACTTACAAGTGAAGGGATAGGTAACAGGGTCTGGGAAAGGTGTAGCGCAGTCCAGTGGTGTTCTCTGGAGAACTCTGCTCAGTCTACCTCCAGTGTCCAGGGTCCAGGAACCAAGAGAGCTGGCACATCTGGATTTCAGGTCTTCAGGGTCCCCTTTCGGCCCCGCCTTGTAGGCGTGACAGTTACCAAAGCCTCAATGGGGGTTGGAACTTCCAGATCAAAGCTGAAGTGGCTACCTACTACATCATATAGTTTGTTTTAAGGTCTTTTTCTTATGCTCTGGATATGTCAAAATATTTGGGGCCTGCTGTGATAGGATAACCGGGCTCTAGTGAAGACATATTGCTCTGACTGTTATTGATTGTGGTTTTTATGCTGGCGTCTAGGCATCTGGGTTTGGGATGATTATAGGTTCAGGTTCTGATTTCTGGATTTGTCTTCATTGGGTGGAAGTTTTGTTCCTGCATTTCTGTTTCACCCATGGATTTTTCGAGAGTGTAATGGCCATGTGTTACTTATTTCCCTGGCATGCTCAGCTGATGTGTTCACAGGGAATTCCTGCTGCTGTTGGAGGCTGGGATACAGGGATGAGTTGTGAGAAGGAATGTTGAAGGAGAAGGTCTCTGTGATCTGTTGGGCATGGAGTTAGAGAGAAAAGGGAGACTGAAGCAGGTTTCCTGCTGCAGAGCTGGAGTGATTGGATCTCATGAACAGTACGAAAGGTCTGCTCTCAGCCTACTTGTTGCCCTGGGAGGAGTAGCCTTCAGGTTTGCAGGGTGTGCTTGCTGGAATTGGAGGCTGGGACATAACAACAGGTGGGTAGAGGTTAGGTTAGAGGAAAAGATCTGTGGGATCCATAGGAGATGAGAGGAGGGGGGCAGGGAAGACTGCCGCAGATGTTCTGCTCTAGAGCTGGGATGAGACTGGAGGATTGGATCTGGGGAAATAGAGGGAGAAGAGAGTCTGCAGGCAGCCTACCTGGTTTTCTGGCAGGTGTGCTAATCCTATATATTGAAGGTCTTTTTGTTTTTTTAAATGGGAGGATAGAATGGACAAATAGGGAAATTAAACATTAAAATGGGTCAGTTGCAGAGGTCCAGATAGTCAACAATAATAGCTTACCCATTTATGATAGGAAAAGATCCAAGTGAATTCAGATAGGCAACAAATAAAACAGATAGCACTGGGTGATTGGTTGGAAAAGAAGAGATGGGAGAAAGCAGTGCCAAGAGTAATTCTAAGTTTTCTGAACTATATAATTGGGCCAGAGGTGGCATTAGTTACTAAAATAGAGACTATTAAAAAAAAAGGGGGGGGGAGCTGGGAACTAGACTTAGATATAATGAGTAAAGTTTTAGGTAAATGGTGCATAATATGTCTCTAAGACATTTATAAGCAGGGATTTAATGGAAACCCTCATGTAGTCTGAACTTTCTTCCATCTCCTGTTGAGCATTTATTTCTGCACACTTCCCAGTTCATATTGCACATGATCCAAAGATACATCTGTGTTGTATCTTTCTTTGCTTTAATAGTTGAAAAGAAAATGTACAGTTTATGTTCCTATGAAATCCAAAATACTCAGCCTGATACAATAAAAGAACAAAACAATGTCCATGGGAATCCTGAGCCAGGCAATGATTAAAGTTAACATTATTAAAATCTATAGATGCATCACCGTGAATCCACTGACAATTGCCCTCGCATCTTGCAGACAAGATTGATCAAATGGAGAGGGTTCAGGAAGAATGTCTATGAGTGAACTTGGCCACAGAACTATAATAACTATGGAAGTATGGAAGCATTAAATAATCTTCTGCTTACCTACAATAATAATAATAAATAATATATATAATAATATATTACAATAAATAATAATAATAATAATAATCCTGAATCAAAATCTGTTCTCTGTGGTTAGCTGCTTAAGCTCCTTCTCATTGTTTCTTCCTTGTCTCAGAAGTATGAGAACGAATTTCCTTCTCAGCCAGAGGAAAGGCCAGTGTCGTACCCTGTAAATGGAAGTTTCTGTCCTGCTAGCAACTCCCAAATATCCAGGAGCTGCTTCCCAAATTACCACTGGCTACTGGCCAATCAGTATTTTATTAAACCAACTCAAGTGACAAATCTTTACAGCACAAGAGAGTTATTCCGCAGCATTACCCTGAGCTAAATACCCCATTCGCCTTCTGTCAGTGTGCTTCCTGCTTGCATCATTCTTTCTATCACTCAGGACATTTTATGAATGAAGACCATAGACATCCTCAATGATCCTCAGATCTGCCAAGCTTCTACTGGTGTCGGGGACTTTGCACTTGCTTCTTCTTCCTGTAACATTCTCTTCCACACATGCCTGGCTCATCCCTACCATCGCACTTCCTTCACATCTTGTTCATATGTTTCCAAGGGAGTGTTTTCCTAATTAGCTTTATAAATCTATGTTATTCTTAATTATTCTCCATGCCCTTGTTCATCTTCATGTCACCCATCACTACTGACAGTTGACATTCATTCATTCTCCCCCCCCCCCACCGCCCCCACCACCCATCACTATCTAACAGATACATACCTTTAGGGCAATGATTTCTCTTGTCCCAGTACAGGGGAAATCCCAGCACACAGTATATTCTCATTGCAATATTTAGTGAGTGAGTATGGAGTTCCTGAAACTGTAGTCTGAGATGAAAGGTAACCTTAGCACCACTGCATGTAACTTCTGAATCTGTGCTGTTTTCGTATGAAAGCTTCATTTTATGTATGGTCATCCAGTTTTTATTTCTCCTTTGGGCCTCTAGTCCACAGCTTTTTAAATTTACTTTTTTATCAGTGCAAGAAAATCTTGTGAATCTTTGCTCTGTGCTGTTGTTCTGATTATTTATTCTATAGGTCACTGGTTCTCATATTTTATATACTTCATAGCTTTCATATCTCATACCATAGCTCTAATAGCCTCATTACTACCTGCCATTTTCTGTCAATAAAAATCCAATTCAGTCATGTAAAGAGAATGGTCATTTCCCCAAACCTGTTTATTGGCTTGCGTAATTCTACTACAAAACAGCAGGTGTTGATCATCTAACAACATCCTGATTCTTAATCGACACTTGCCTGAAGTCAGGCAGAGCAACGCAACAACTGTTTACAGAATTGTGTTTCAGCCACTTCAGGTAAAGGGACATAATGAATTCTCCCTCTTGCCTATTGAAACAGTTGTCTGAAGTGCAAGTCTCATAGAAAGCATTTTTCAGAGCCTCTTTGTTCACATGCATGTAAATGTTTGTGTGTATGCTGAAATGTGTGTATAAATGAGTGTGCTGGTGTGTGTGTGTGTGTGTGTATGTGTGTGTGTGTGTGTGTGTGTGTTCCATGCCCATTTGTGTGTGGAGGTCAGAGGTTTTCTTCCACAATGGCTCACTACTTTATTTTTTGACACAGTATCTCACTGAACCTGAAGCTTGCCAATTCCCCTAGGCTGGGTAGTCAACAAAACCCGGAGATTTTCTTGTCTCTCCTTTTTCCCAGCATTGCCATTACAGGCACATGCTACAACAGCCAGCTTTTACATGGGTAAAAGGATTGAACCCAGGTCCTCATGCAAGCTCTTTGTTGACTGTGCCATCCCCCCAACTCCTGGAACAAGTTAAATTATTTCTCAGATATTGTAAGCTCACTACTCGAGCCCCATGTTCCTCAGTTTTAAGGGAACGTCAGTTGAGCTCTGCCCTGATTCCCCATTGTGCGGGTGGTGGTGTCACATTTAAGTGAGATACCTCCTCAGGTGGTCACTCAGGTTGTTCCTTCTTTACATTTAACTTAAAATTTTCCGTGGGGACTTATTTAGGCAAAACTGTACACCAATAAGAGCTTAAAATGCCATGAAGCATAATACTTTATACAATTTCAGGTATTTTAATACATACAAAAAGTCATAATAACCCATAAGGAGGTGTACTATAAATAACTTTAAAAAAAAAATAGAAAGCGCCTAATTTGGTTAGACATTTCAAGACTGCTTTGGCTTAATGTGACCCCAAAGACCCACGTCTTGGAAACAACCTCCAGTACACCAGTGTTGGAGAGTGGGGCTGATGAAAGTTATTCTGCCCTCACACATATGATGTCATTATGTATGACATCACACATATGATGTCATCACGTATGACATCATAGTTGTAGAGGTTGGTGAGGTTTAGAAGTGCGTTGGGCCATTCCTTGCTCGCTCTTACCCACTCTAGCGCTTCCCATTCAAATAGCAATGATGCAGCATGAAGGACCTTGACCAGAAGCCAGAGCCTTGCTGCCAGACTTGCCAACTTTAGACGCATGAGCCAGATACGCCTTCACTCTTTAGAAGTTGTCCAGTCTAGGGACGGCTCAGTAGTTAACAGTGAGTAGGGTTCAAGTTCAGTTTCCAGAACCCAGGTTGGGAGGCTCACAGCCACCTGAAACTCCACCTTCAAGGGGATCTGATGCCTCTCGCCACTGTAGCACTTATATGTACATACTCCTACACAGACATGCATGTAAGTACAAATAAAATACACTATGCAGTCTCAGGTTGTCACAGCAGAAAGCGTAAGACAAACACATGTAGTTACATGTGAGCACGTTTGTAAATCCTGCATTCAAAATACAGAGACAAGAACAACATTGAAAAGCCTTGGGCACCACTGAAGTCTATAACAAAGTTTATCAATTTCATCATAGGAACATTCTCTCTATGGGTGAAACTAAAGTATTAAATGGTTAGGTTTATGGATGTAAAACGATAAAAGGCAATTACCAAGGAAGGGAGAAATGAAAACTTCTAGAGAGACGAGTATCTTGTTGCAAAGGTGTTTCCAGTTTAAGAAAGACAAAACAAGAAGCTAAAAGTGAGCAGGAAACTGTAAAGCTTGGCATTCTGTGGCTATGTATGTACTACAAACTCAGTCAGACACTGAGTATCACTGTACTAGAGCATAAAACAGTCTCGGATTCAGAATGGAGGCCTTCAGGTTGAGCAACGTGTATTTAGGGCTGTACGTGTTGTACTCCAATTATTTGAGAATCATCTTCAGTATATGTGCTGTTGAAGTGAGCACCTGATAATCAACTTTAAAAGAATACCTTGTCTGAGCTTACTAAAATTTAGTGGTTTCTGATTTGTAGAAATGACAGTTTCAGGAAAGAGCTATTGATGATTAATTTATACATTAAAAGCTTTCTGATTGATTAATCTTTCCATATTTATATCACTTGGCTATTCAGGTTTATCTACCGATCAAGCAGTAGGTGAATGATTTGAGAGGTCTAGTTCCTCTCTGCTTTTCAAAACCTTTCTACTCGTAGAAAACAAGGATGTCGGTGCAGCTACAGTTTGTGCAAGGCTCCGCAGCATCTTTGTGTGCTTTAGGACGACTCAGAGGAAGCTGCAAGAGCACAAATTAGCTCACAAATCCCATTGTCTCTTGCCTTCTCTTTCATAATTGATGCAACAACTGAGAGCGTGTAGATGTAACATATTGCAAATCTACGGCTTATAAAAACTATACAAGGAAGGGAGGAAACCTGGACCCCATGATAAGTTATGCAAATGTGCCTTCTCAAAGAGGAGATTATCAAAGTCAGATGATAAATAACTTTTTAATACAAGTGTATGAGAATGCTAAGCCTTTCAAATATGTTCTGATTCAAATATTTGCACTGCTGTACTGCATGATTATAATACCTGAAACTAAACACATTCCAAAAAGGTTCTATCTAGATGACATGTAGCAATACAAATCCAAGTTTAGCTTGAGGATTTTTTCTTTTCTTCCTCATTCTTTTTCTGTGCCTAATGGGATATGCTAAACTTATGGAAGGTCCCAGAACATACTCAAACATGCTTTCTTGTAAGTGCTTAGAAACACATTGTTTGGACCATGTTACCTCCTCTCCTTGATCAGTTTTCTTATCTCTTAAGATGCTTCTTTGATTAGAACTGTGCTCCTTTATAATATACTTTTTGCAAACATCCCCATACTGAAGGTGGATTGTGCCATTGTGCCAGTGGCCATTCTATGAATAGACTCTCCATCAGCAGGTGGGGGGTAGAAGTTTGAAAAAAGGAGTGGAAATGTCACTCTGTTCAATACATGCTCTCCCCAAAGAGATTCGAAATACCCAAATTGAACCTATTCCACAGTACTTGTTTCCATTCTCAAACAGCAACAATCTGGTCTTAAGGTGTGTAGAAATGTTGGTGGCTGGTCTCAGACTTCAACACTCTATTAAACTGGCCACTTACTGAGAAGGGGCCATGCAGCAGCCATTTTGCATAGTTATCCATCCCATTAGTCACCTCAATCATCTCCTGGGTGGATTTTACAGTTACCTCTTCATAACTGATTAAAGTGTCATCCGAACAATTGACTTTTCCAAAGCTACATAGCAACATAAAATGATGTAAATACTTTGTGTGTGTGTGTGTGTGTGTGTGTGTGTGTGTGTATCACACACACACACACACACACACACACACAGAGAGAGAGAGAGAGAGAGAGAGAGAGAGAGAGAGAGAGGTTGCAAGTCTCTTAGCCATTTTACAAGTATTATCTAACTCCTTATAATATCAAACTTCTTCGAAATCAAACTTTGATTTTTGATTTTCAAAAAATAGCATTTAATTTAATTTAAAAATTTCTAAAGACTACTGCTATAATTTGGCCTCAAAACAAAGTAATACAGTTCATATTATTAAAAGTAAAATTAAAATAATTTATTCTGCTTTCTCTAAACTTCATACCAAAATAAATTCAAAAAATAAGAAATAAAACACAAAATGTCTGTATAAGAATTTTTTTTATTTCTACTCTTGGCTTTGTGAAAAAAAATCTCTTTAAAGCCTAGAGTTGTGACTCATGTCTCTACTCCCATCAATTTGGATGCTGAGGCAGAAGGATTGCCATGAGTTCAAAACTAAACTGGCTACAGGGTGAGATATTATTTCTCTCAAAGAAAAAAAAACATTTTTTGTCCAAAGTTGGGATAATTCAAAATCTAATTCTTTCTTAAAGATTCATGAAAATTGAGGAATGAATAAATTGAAATTTTAGCAAATTTTCTCTAATGTGAAAGTGTGGTCACACTTTCTAATATTCTGCTTCTTAATTCGTGTCTGATTTACTTACTAATCTTTATGTAGTACAATCATATATTTTTTTCTTCCATACTGAGTTTTAATTCAGGCAAATCTGATGGGTTTTTTTGGTCCCCTTATGTTTCACACCCTTAAAAGTCATTTAAAGTTCTTCCTCCAGAGGGCAGTATGAGCGTTGTCAATGGACATTGCAGAGCAGAACTTACCAGAAATCAAAACATGAAATTAAATGCTGCAAAATAGCAAAAAAATAATGACTCCTGTATCCCGGTCTTCTGTATTTTCTTATAATTCTGATGAAAAAAAAAAAGCCACGCACAGACTACCTCATAAGTAGAATCCTTCAGAAGTGAAAAGACACATTTTGTCATGATAATAACAGACAGAAGCTAATAGGTAGATGTGTGCGAAGTCCCTCAGAAACCTTTCCGGCTGGCTCACAGTTAATAAATGAAGGCCCTTCTTAGGCAGTTCAAGATGACATCATGCATCTCAGGCCGTTTCATCCTCACATTGAGCTTCTGTCTTCCTTCATGTCACTTTCCTACACAGAACATTTTATGAGGAGACTTTTTATCAGTTTAGTATGTCCCTGCTCTGTGAAAGAATTTGACAGGCATCGACTGCTTCATAACTAACTGATAGAAATAGGAAACTGTTAACCAATTCACTGAGTAATCTTTAGTTTCTGTCAGCATCATTCAAACTGAAGACACCTGGGAAGAGGTAACATCAATTGAGGAATGGTCTCCATCAAACCAGGCTGTGGGCATGTCTGTGGGACCTTTTTTTGATCAAGTACTGACGGGAGAGGGCCCAGCCCATGGTGGTGACACTACCACTGCGTCAGTGGCCCTGGGTTATATAGGAAGGCAAGCAGAGAAGGCCATGGAGAACAAGCTCATAGGCAGCATTCATCTATTGTCTCTGTCTCAGTTCTTGGCTCCACGTTCCTGAGGGGAGCCCTTGCCCTGGCTTTCCTTGATGATGGGCTGTAACCTGTAAGCTACAATAAGCCCTTTCCTCCCACCACCCAGCTGCTTTTGCTCAGTGATTTATCGCAGCAACAGTGAAGAAAAGTATGATACATAGGTCTAATTAGATAAACACATGATCTCAGGTGGTTATAGAATATCTTCAACAACCTTTCTGGAATAAGAAGCTCAAATGTCTGTACAAAGATATCATTGAGTTGATAGAAAAATGAAAGTGATTTCCCAAAGTCAGAAAGTGCTCAACCCTATGGAAGGAGAAAGGTAAACACCAACCCAGGTACAAACCCTTCCATCTACAAGAGTGATCTGCCTGCAGTATATCCTGGTACAACAGGGGCACAAAGTGTGTGATTTGAGTTAAAGCCCATTTTAAGACATGTAACCCATGCAAGATGCTGCTGGGGTGGCCAAGAACCTGAGACTAGGGAAGCCAGGGTGTGGTTAGTTAGGTTTTTTGTTTGTTTGTTTGGTTTGGTTTTTTACTCTTTGGGGGCCCACCATCCAGCTCCCAAATGAATACACAGAGACTTATTCTTACTTACGAATGCCCGGCCTTAGCTTGACTTGTTTCTAGCCAGTTTTTCTAACTTAAATTATCCCATTTCTCTTTAACTACATTTCTCCTCTGGTCTTTTTACCTTTCTTTATTCTACATACCTTTCTTTCCTTCATACTCTGTGACTGACTGGGTAGCTGGCCTCTGCCATCCTCCTCTCCTTCTCCTTTTTCTTACTACTCACTAGCTTCCCTAGATTTCTCCTCCTATTTTTTGATCTGTGCCAGCCAGCCCCACTTATTTCTCTCTCCTGCGTAGCTATTGACCATGCAGGTCTTTATTACACCAATCAGGTGTGTAGGCAGACAAAGTAGCACAACTTCACAGAGTTAAACAAACGTAACACATCTTTGCACCATCAAACAAATATTCCACAGCGTAAAAGGATGTAACACATCTTAAACTAATATTCCACAGCACCAGGGACCTAAAGTAAAATCAAATACTACTGTTCTGCTGAAGAAACATAACAATGAAATGACTCCTGAAGACATTCTGTTATGCTTCTAGATCCTTGCCTTGTTCAGTCACCATCAGAGACACTTCCTCCTAAAACAGATGGGAACAAATATAGAGACCCACAACCAGACAATGTGCAGAAAGTGAGAAAGACCTTGGAACATTCACCCCAAAACAGGTTGTCTCCATCAAATTCCCCCCCTCAGAGCTCAGGGAACTCTACAGAAGTAGAAGTAGAAAAAGTACAGGAGCCATGGGGAATGGAGGACTCCAAGGAATCAAGGTCTTCTAGACACAACAGGGCTGGCATACATATGAACACATAGAGACTGAGGCAGCATACATAAAGTATGCATGGGTCTACACTAGATAGGACCCTAGAGCTGAGAGAAGTGGACACAGTGAACACATACTTCCATCCCTAACCCAAAACTATCTCCAGTTGATAGCCACTTGCAAATAAAAAGTTAGTTTTCTCCTAGGGAGTCTCAGTGGGAAAACAGACCACTTTTAAGTTGGCCAATGCAAAACAAACACAATGGCATCTTTGGAGAGTCTTTGTCTCATAATGCTAAGTCAATGCTTTTTTTTTTATCTTATAGGTCCTTTGAATATATATTATGCTTCCAGTTTTGTGTTTTTATGAGATTCCTTTGTGTGCAAATAGGACTTTCTGTGTCTATTTGCAGGTTTTTGTACTTTTTCTTTGGCTCCTCTCTTGTTTGATTGTTTTGTCATATTCTGATTTGATTGTTTTTCATTTATTTTATTATATTATAGTTCCTTATTATTTCTTAGATGCTTATTTGTTTTCCGAGGAGAGATAGAAAGAGTATGGATGTAGATGGGATGGGGGGTGGGGAGGGGAACTGTAATCAGAATATATTGCAAGAAAAAATACATGAAAAAAAATCTACTTTCAATAAAAGAAAAAAAAATCTATGAGACATAAAAAATAAAAATAAAATGCTCGTCTAGTAAGAGATAGGGTGGTTAAAGCTCCTTAGCACCTGCTGTTTCCTTAGGTCTAGACCTTGGAATTAAGTCTGTTAGAATAAAAGCTGCTTAAGCAAATTTTGTCCAAAAGGAAACAAAGACCATATCTTACCCTTGGGACTTTGGAGCAGAAACTTGTATAAAACCCAAATGCCTCTAATGGACACAGAGGAAGACACAAAAAGGCAACGAGATGACCTGTGTGTGTATTCAGTCTGTATGGAGGTGATGTAAAGCATCTATAGGGTCCCTGCTGTGCAAGCCATCATGGGTTAGGAGTTTACAGGCAGGCACTAGTGGCACAACAGCACATACCCACCTATCCAGGATGAAGCCATTCTTAGATCAAGAAGAGACTCTAACAGGTGATAAAAAGAACATGAAACATCAGCGTCCCAAGGAACTGGATTTTACAGTTTAAAAATCTGCTTCAGCAAAGCTCTAGATATTTAAACTAAGTTAAACAGACCTGAAAGTAGTGATTTAATCTTACACACACACACACACACACACACACACACACACACACACACACACACACAC
>CABHPP010102216.1:17868-42108 GCA_902168425.1 Peromyscus attwateri
CACACACACACACACACACACACACACACACACACACACACACACACGGGAGAAAGTGGGGTACACAGAACTGTCAAAAACAGCCAGAAAGCTCTAGTATCACAACAACCTGAAAAATGCAAAGACAAACAATGGTTGCTCTTAGAAACTCCATGGATGAGGTTCTTTACAGATCAGTCAGATGCGGGGATCTGGGCTAAATGGTAAACCTCAGGACAGCACACAGGGCAGAGAGCAGCGCTGATGGGAAGTATGGAGGGGTAGAATGGACACTGCAGGATGAATAATGAAAGAAAGTAGCTCAGATTTCCCAGCATCTCAGCACAGCTCCATCATCCAGGTTTAAAAGACGATAATACATGCCATGCATGACGATAGGGAAATCCAGACTGAAGGTCATATCCTGAGTAAAGAAAATCAAAAGCAAAGAGACATCTCAAAAGGCCCCATGTACGGCGCTGTGTGACCAGAGCCACGCCAGGTAACGCTGGTGCATGCTCTGTTTTATTGGACCAGGCAAAGATGGCTCCCAAACTTCTGGTCTGGAGCTGGGTCTGTGGGTGTGGAGGTGACAACAGGTTGTGGGCAGAGTGAGAAATGGAAGAAGGGTGTCATTTATACTCCCTCCAAGACACTTACACGGCAAAGGTGGCTCATGGGACAAAGTGGGATCTCAAGCTGTGAGTCTGGAACTAAGCGTGGGTGTATACAGATGAACTTTCATTGCTAAATCCATTTTCTGAGGTCAGAAAGCCAATAGTCATTAGAGTTTCTGTAGCGTGAATTCTAATTGGTCTTAATAATAAAAAAACAGAGTCAGATATCAGGGTAAATGCTGAAAGATCAGAAAAGTAAAGGGGCCAGCCACTCGAGAGCCTTCTCACCTCTACCGAATCTTCAGACTGAAAGGGAAACTCCTGTCTCTGTCTACCTTATATTCCTCTCTCCACCCAGCCATATCATTTCCTTTTTCCTTCTCTCTAGTGCTGGGATTAAAGATGTGTGCCTCCCAAGTACTGAGATCAAAGGCATGAGATCCCAAGTGCTGGGATTAAAGGTGTGTGCCACCACTGCCTGGCCTCTATGGTTAACTAGTGGCTAACTCCCCCGTCTGATCTCCAGGAAAGCTTTATTTGTTAGAGCACAAACAAAATATCACCAGTTCCTATTTGCACAGGCCTGGCACAGGATGTCCGTTGCGACTCAGTGTTTGCATCTGTTCCTTCAGCTTCACTGCATGTCCATCGAGTATCTCAGAAGCCCGTCTCTGAAGGCACTGAAATGGGAAGGTGTCTGAGGGTGTCTGCATCCTCTTAAAATAATGATGCCTTTGCCACGACAGCATTACAAGTTCGGTCAAGTCTCCTCACTGACGATGTGTTCCTGCCATCTCTTACTGAAATTAAAGAGCCAGAATGTACCTAAAGGCACACTAATCAAAATGACATCCTGTCACATACTGAGATGAAGAAATTGATTTTCTTCTTTAAAATAAAAATATTAAATCAGACTCTCGCTTTGTTGCAGCTTCCCAAAAGTATATCCTGAGATGAATGTCACAACCCAAATACACAGGTGCAAATATGCTCAGTCAAGAGCACCTTGCAGGAGCATTTTCTGGCGTGTGTCATTCCCACCAAAACAGGAAAGGTTCACGGCAATCAAAGTCTGACTTTAAAAAAAGATTATAAATCTATGCAATATGTAATTTAGAGGAGAGTGTTGCAAACATGATTTATTGCATGAATTCTGACATATCAATTCACGTCAATTTGTAGAGGGGCACAAGAAATTGATTCCAGGGAGGAAAAAATAATTGAATATCTTTTCTAAAAATAATGAAATGAGTAATTCTGCTCCACTGTTAATGTACCAGACAGTTTTAAAATTTAAAAGCTTTGAGCATAGGAAAGAGAATATTTGTTTTTGAGCTTGAGTTTGCCAAAAGACTTGCACAGACTAAACTCATGGGACTAAAGACCTTGACCCCAGAAGGAGTCTAGTGTATTTGTCCTTATTCAACTTTCCAACTTCACTCTAGTCCAGTAGTTCTCAATTTTCCTAATGCTGAAACCCTTTAATATAGTTCCTCATGTTGTGGTGACCCCCAACCATAAAATTATTTTCATTACTACTTCGTAACAGTAATTTTGCTAAGGAGCAGTGTCCAGTGGCTAAGACCGTTGGAAGTAAATGGTTTTTGGTGGTTGCAACCCATGGGTTGAGGACCACTGCTCCAGCTCTTACTCCTATTGTTCATAGAGCACCACACTAAAACTTTACCGACCCCAGGACTTTGATCATCACTGTTGGTACTCTCCAAGTTAGTGTTGTAAAATATCTCCAAGTGCCTGGAACCTTGTCGTGATCCAACTCTTAGTTCAAATGACATTTTCTGAGAGATGTCTCCCCTGGCCACACATATTACTGTCTTAAATAGTAACTAAGAGATGCTGTTCTACTGTAAGATTGTACTTCTGCCAAATACTTAGGCTCATGGTAAACAGAGTTTTGGATATAGGTTGGAAGTTGGAAGATTCCTGGCTTAATAACTTGTTCAGAATGTGAAAGATTTCTAATGGTGGTGAATTGATTTCAAGCTTCTGTATTTTTTGTTTCATTTGTTCGTTCTTTATTCTGTTTTCTGAGAGAGAAAGAGCGTGAAGTTGAATGTATAGGAAAGTAGGGGAAGTTCTGAAAGGATGGAGAAGGGGAAAGAAGACAATTAAAACATTTTGTGAATGTAAGCCAATAAAATTGTTTATTAAAAACCAAATACAACAAAACAAGCAAATAAGTGCTGGGTTCTCTCATGAAAATTTATATAATAAAAACATATTATTTTGAAGCATCCATTTAAAATACCTATAAACACAAAACAAAGATATGCTAGAAGAAAAGCCCCTTCAAGATTGTATCAATTTTATTACAAATTTCTAAAATGATAATGCATGTTGGGCCCTGACCCCACCCCCACTTCCTTGAGTAGCTGTTGCCTTGCTTGCTGACCTTGATCAGGTGTCCTCCCTATGCTAATTCCCTGCTGGTTTCCTTCTTCCTAAACAGCTTACTGGAGGTTCCTTGTTTGTGTATCCTGCATATTGGTGTAAACAGCTAGGGTGCAAGAATGTAAAACATCTGTAGCGAACTTCTGCCCTCCGAGGTTCTCCCACTATGCTGTAAGCCTGTATTTAAGGCCTCTTCCCTCCTTCAATAAATGACATTTGGCATTCTACTGAGACAAATGACCCGCTGTCTTGTCTCTGTTTTGCATTGTATTGTTTAGGTGTTTTGAAGCCTTGCTTTGCAAATATATTTAAAGTCTTCCATAGAGGCTTTATTTAAGGTATCAAAGGTACATTATTTACCCAAATATGAACCAACTACGCAAAGACGTCATGCTTTCTAGATGGAATACTAGAACCCTACTAGAAACAAATTGCATCCAGATGATCATAGTTCTCTTTTGTCAACTGATAAGTCTAACACCATGAAATTATTATTGATTCCCCCAAATCATCATGAAACAGTTATCATATGTAATAGAATAGCCTCATAACAGAAGAAATGCAAGTATAATACAACCAGTGTGTTAGCCTTGTGTAGAAGTAAGTGCTAGATGGTACAAGAGAAGAGGGTGCTATGTGAAAAGCATCTAACTGTTTTAAATTGTAGGGCTGATGAGGAAGTGATATTAAATAGAGTTCTCAGAAAACATAACCATAGGAGTGATAATACTGAATTAGGGCTGATGAAGGAAGATGAGATGTGAATGAGATAAAACAATAAAAAGAGGAAAGTTCTTTCCTATATGTCTTAGAGTATGATTTTGCACACATGGGTATTCATAAAATAGCATCTTACCCCTCTCCAATAATAAACTGAAATAAATCTTGTTTATTTCATGAATTGTTTAAGTTTGTGCATTTAAACAAATATATGGATTGTACATTATATTTACACAAAGGCACAGCACTCACCTCTTTATCTCTTAGACACAATGAGCACTCCTCAAGTTTTATATATATTATATATATGTGTGTGTTATTATATTACAATAGTATATTTTTAATTCATCTTTCAAATTCAATGATATTTATTCTTGAAGCCTCTTTTTATCAAAACTAAGATACAGTGTTATTGCTATTGTATCCTTTTAAAATTCATATTGGTTGGTCAAATTTCTAGTCTTATTTCCTATTAACTTTTTGAAATTATTTAATGTAATCTACCTTAAATGTAGAGTACAGAGAGATTTGACTAATTGTACCACTCTTGCTTCATTTCAACTCATACTTACTGAATATGAGTTAAATGTCCCACCTCAGCCCAGGGTAAGAGATAGATAGATATGTTGTTTAATAAGTTGTCCATGCTCTAATAGAAGGGACTAAAATGTAAAAATATAGCTGTAATGTCCTACAGTGTTAATGGCAGATATGTACACAAAGGCAGAGAATGCATTTGGGAAGCAGACAGAACTAGACTGGAGTAGAGTTTGCAAGAATGAGGTAATCTGGCTGAAGTTTAAAATATATCAACTCTTGGTCCAGTCATTCTGGCTTGTCTTGTATGGATAAGGGAAGGGAGCTGAAACAGCCATCCCCTCTTATAATAGGACTGACCCTAACAGGGCCAGCTGGGTTTTTTGTTGTTGTTGTTTCATTTTGTTTTTTTTCCAGGGGCCAGTTTGCTAAGACCTCTGCCCCATATTACCCCACCATCCTTTGTTGACTCATGTCTGGCTTCAATCAGACCCACAGGAAGTACCTTCAGTCTGGTAGCCAATCAGGGTCCTACCCAGCCACAAGCAGGAACTGTTCTTGCTATTTTCAGTCAAACAGACCCCTGACGCTGCAATCATAGTTACCAGATGTCATGAGCCAATCATAAAATGACTCCTATACCAGTAAGGGTCTATACCCAATCACTTCAAAATACATTTAACCACAGCTGGAATTCCCCTAATCCTGCTTAAAAAGGATCCTGCCAGCTTCTCCTGAGAGATGTGGCCATTTGCCACTGTGTCAGATGGTTGACCCCTGCACACTGAAATTTTTTATTAAATGCTCTTGTTGATTGCATATGTGACTGGTGGTATTTTATGGGACTTTTCACAGATCCTAACAGGAACAAAGTCCAGAAAAAAGGGGACAAAAGATTACACATAAGAAACATCTATGTGTGATAACAATGGCAGGTCTTCTATGTTGCTGAAGCACTGTTTTCATGGCCGTTAAATGTAGTCTCTTAGTCTAAAAGGCTGGGGAACGATTAAGCTTTGGTACCAGACAAATTATACTAGTTGCCTGACATACTAATTATCTGGTGTGGAGCAAAAAAAAAAAAAAAAAAAAAAGTGTCTAAGTCTTACCTACTTCATCCCTAAATAAGATTAATAATTCCTGATTTCTTAGATAACAGAGATTTGAGAAACAGTAGATATAGTAATGTCTTAGGATATATCATGGTAGTTTCTTAGATATTCTTAGTCCCTGGAACACAGTTCATTCTCAAAGATGCTCTAGTAACTTTGTCTGTTCATGACAGTATTCTCCATGGTCAGTGCTTGAGTATGGGAGTTTTAGGAGGTCACAGAGCTCTTGGTAGTAAGGTCAACATCATGGGTTTTGGGACTATGTAAACCAGGGCATTTCTCTCATTAATGACTATGGTTGATGTGTCTGTTAGTCAATGTATCCTTTTAATTTGAAAGGGCTCTGCAGAAATCCATCACCCACTAGAAAACAACAGTCAAGCTTCTTTACCTTCATATGTTCCTTTCTCAAAGCACTTTCTACATAAAGCAGGGAAGTGGCCCTGAGGATATCAAATGAACCATGTACGATCAGTAAATGCACCAACATCTCTCTATATTGGTTCATTATGGTTCTCAGTGTACACTGATCATATGATATTCCTGTGTGAGAAACAACATCATTTGGGTCTGTGCTTCATTCTTGGCATTCACGCTGCTAACATAAGGTAACAAACAGTCTTGCATAAATCATCATGTTATATACTATAGATTATATTATTATGTATAACTAAATGTCATAAAAAGTACAATCTCTAGGCCTAGGGAAATAGCTCAGTTATTAAACTGTTTGCCTTACAAATATGAGATCCTAAGTTTAACACTTAGGACGTGCTACAATGCTGCCATCAGTGTCACAGGCCTATAATCTGAGCACTGTGTAGGTGCACACTGGGGGAGACTGGGGAAGACTGGGGGAGACTGCTGGATCCCTGGGGTATACTGACCAGCTAACCAGATATCTTAGTGAGTCCCACACCAATGAGTAACTCTGTTTCAAAAAAAAAAAAAAAAAGTGAGTGGCCTCTGAGGAACACCACCTAAGATTGACCTCTGGTCATTACAAGTATGCACACATGTGCATCTGTGCACGCTGTGCACTCGAACACTGAAGAACATGCACACAGATACCCACCTGCATAATACATAAAGTAAAATCTCCATGGCTGTGTGCGGCACGTTGAGAGAGGAACACAGCCATGACAAGTAAAGATGAGGAAACTAGAAAGTCAAGCTTGTACTTCAATTGTCAGGGTATCTCCAATTTCAGCTACAACAAATATTCATGGAGCTTCCATGACGTACAAAGCACTACACTAAATGACAATCAGACGTACAAATATTGTTAGGAATCAGACAGGAAAATGTAAGGAGAACAGATTTCATAAAATTACATATCTATGTAGTTTTTACAGTGATATAAAAGTGCTTAGAAACAAGCCAGAACATGGAAGAGAGGCTTGGAAATTCAAATAAATCTGCTCTGTCATGGAGTCATAAAAAGCCTAACAGAAAGAACTGGTTGTTAATATGGTATTAAAAACAAAATAGTTCTCTACATACACATATTTCCAGGTGACTCAGAGCTACTTGCATTCTGTACACCATGTGATTTCCATCTAGATTACTCATATTCTTTTTTATATATAATTTTTTATTAAAAAATTTTTCTTTCTTTTTACATACCAACCCCTGTTCCCCCTCCCTCTTCTTCTCCTGCTCCCACCCACCTACTCCCATCCCACCCTCATCCCCTCCTCATAGAGGGTAAGGCCTCCCTTGGGTAGTCAACACACACTGTCATACCATGTTGGGGACAGACCTAGCCCCTCCCCCCTGCATCAAGGCTGAGTAAGACATCCCACCATAGGGAATGGACTCTGAAAAGCCAGTTCATGTACTCGGGATGAGTCCTAGTCCCACTGCCAGGGGACCCACAAACATATCAAGCCACGCAACTTTCATCCACATTCAGAGGGCCTACTTCGGTCCCATGCAGGCTCCCCAGATGTCAGTCCAGAGTCCACGAGCTCCCATTAGCTTGGGTCAGCTATCTCTGTGGTTTTTCCCATCATGATTCTGATTCCCCTTGTTCTTACTCATATTCTTTAATCATTTCAATTTCTATGGTAACTTAAACATACTAAATAGTCAAAGAAAGGTAGTAGTTTTTCTGTGTGTGTCCACGTGTGTCCAGGTGCTTATTTGTACACGTGTGTGTTTGTGAAGTTGCATGCGGAGGCCAGAGGAAACCTCAGGTGTCATTCCTCAGGTATCATCTACCCATCCATGCTGGGATTTGGGCTGACTTGACCTTGTGCACACAGTCAAACTGCTGTGAGTTCCTGTGGGCAACGATTCTGGCATGTCCAGAAAACATCCTTTCACTACAGACATTCACTTCCTCTGGCTCCTACAATCCTTCCATCCTCACTTCTGCAATGATTCTTGAGGTGTGGTGGGGAGGGAGCATGATATAGATGTCCTAATTAGAGCTGAACATTCCACAGTCTCTTATTCTCTATTGAGTAATTGTGTATCCCTGCATTAATTGCCATCTGATGAAGGTTGAGACACGCATTAATATGTGGGTATAAAGACAAGAAATTAGAAGGTAATTTATTAATATGTCTATCTTAGAAGAAGAGTGGTCTTAGAATCTGCCCTAAGACTCAGACATAGATGGCTACAGGTTTGGGACCCAGTTAATGTGACCAAGTATGAGTTCCAGCTTGTGGAGCAGAAATTAAATCCAATCATGAAGTTGTTAGTTACTCCCATAACATTTGTGTCATTATCTCACCAGTGAGTATATCCCGTCAGGTCAGTCATTACTATATTTTGCAAGGTTAGCAGCTGGGTAAGACTGGTAGTGACTTTCCCTCCCCCATTAGCACACATAGCAATTCCAGCATGAAAATAAGGCAACCGATAGTGATGATGCTTCCAAATTGCTACTAAATTTTTCCTGTGCCACAAGCAGGAGCGTATCTTAAGCCATAGGGTCTCACAATCAAGCTCTGAGGGAAGGAAGTGAACAAGACTAATAGCAATAGTCTATAATGTTTGGGGGAGAGTCTATGTGACTCCATTGGCCAACCGCTCACAAAGAAGTTATCCATACCTGGCACTGGGCTGATTATTTGATATTATATAGTGCGTGAAAGAAGCATCATCCCCACCAGCATAGGGCAACTATGTTTTAAATTCCTTTTGCATATGTATGTAATATATATGTATACAATGTATATATGTTAAGAAGTCTCTACAGTAGTAGGCTTCCATATAGCTTTTTTGAAATGTTCTTGGTGTTAGTTTTCCCTTCCCATGAATCTCCTCTCTGCTGTCCTCTCAAACCCTCACCCTGTTCAGCCCCCCCCTGTTCCATTATCCCTTTCCCATTCTGACCACCCGAATTCTGTGGCCTCTTTCCTTGAAATCCCCTCCACAGCCCCTATTAGTTTCACAACTCCTATGGGTACTCCACTTTAAATACAGATTTCTAAAGATTCAAAGCTAGCACCCACATATGATAGAGTGTGTAGTGTTTGTCTTTCTGGGTCTGAGTCACTCCACTCAGTGCAAATATTTCCAGCTCACTCCATTTACCTGTGAATATCATAGCCTCATTTTTTAACAGCTGGATGATATCATATCATGTAAGACACCACATTTTCATTAACCGTTCATCAGTCAGTAGACATCTAGGTTGTTTCCATTACTTGGTTATTGTGAATAGAGCAGCAGTGAAAAGAATGAGCAAGTGTCCCTGTGGTGGGAGACAGAGTCCTTTAGGAACAGGCCCAAGTATACAGCAAAGGAGTAGAATATGAAATTAAGACACAAAAATCAGTAGCCTTCCTGTATACCAAGATACTAAGAAAGTAACCAGGGAAACAATTCCACTTACAATAGCCTCAAAAAATTACATTATTTTAGAATAAATCTAACCAAGGAAGGACTAGTACAGCAAGAAGTCCATGATACTGAAGAAGAAATTCAAAGATATAACGACCTCCATGTGAATTGATTGTGAAGATTAATACTGTGAAAATGACCACCCTACCAAAAGCAATACAAATTCAATACAGTCAAAATCTCAATGAAAATATTTTAAAGAAATTAAAAACTATTTTGAAAACACAAAAGACTCAGGATAACCAAGATAATTCTGAACAATATCCCTGGATTTCAAGCTATATAGCATGGTATTGCAAACATTCCCTATAGCCCTAGACAAATGTCAGCCAATCAGGGTCCTGAACCCTGGAAATCTCTTCACCCAACCTCTGCTATGATAAAAACCCCACCCTGCCTGGGCTCTGGGCTCTCTGCTCTGCATTGGACAGCGAGTTCAGGCTCTGAGCTTGAATATAAAGGATCTTTGGGGGGTCTCCACGATCTGGGCATAACAGTATCAACAAAAAACAGACACAGATCAATCCAGTAGGATTGTGGACCTATATATAAGCCCACACCCCTACTAAAAAGTAGTGTTAAAAAGAAAATCAAAGGTCATTTAATGTCATCTTAGTTCATGATATCATATAATGGTAAATATCTCTCTCTCTCTCTCTCTCTCTCTCTCTCTCTCTCTCTCTCTCTCTCTCACACACACACACACACACACACACACACACACACAAACACACAGAGTTCATTTTGAAGACAGAGAGGAAGCAGAATGGAGTCTTCAACAGCAGAAAACATCAATATTATTAAATAAATACATGAGTGTATGTGTGTGCACATGTATGTGCAATATAATTATTTTAAAAATAAATGTATTATACATTCTGTTAGCAATCCTACTTAGTCAAATTTTGGAATATGAAAGTAACTTAGCAGCAAGCTAGAAGCTAAAATTGTCGCAAGGTCAAAGAACCATAATCTCTAGATTCTAAAGCTGCCTCAGGAACTATTCTAGGTCCAATTAACTTCAAGACACGAATCCCTCATGTGTATTTGTTCTAAATGTATGAGCAAAATTGCTTACAGTTGTGCTTGATTTTATTTCTTGGGTATAATCCCTACTTGCTCTGGTTAATAACACAAAATATGTAAAGAAAAACAAACCTCAAGCCCCAGTTAGTCCTGTGGGGGGGCCCAAAACAGTTTGACCACACAGCCGCCATGACAGGCTTAGGGGCCCAGACACAGCTTCAATGACAGGCTTACTGGCAGGTACCACCCAGTACCCAGGAAAAGCCATAAACTGGCACCACCCAGGAACGGGCCAATCAGCATTCCAGATGAAATACCTAAAGTTCTAACCATTATAAGATTTCACCAGGTGTCCTTTAGCCCAGCACACATCCATTTCCCTTTATCCCTAGACAAATGTCAGCCAGTCAGGGTCCTGAACCTTGGAAATCCCCTCACCCTGGATCTCTACTATGACAAAAACCCCACCCTGCCCAGGCTCGGCACTCTCCAACCGTACCTCTGCATCAGACACATGGAGAGCCCAAGCAAGCTCGAATAAAGACTCTTTGCTTTTGCATATAGATTTGGACTCCTTGACAGTCTTTGGGGGACCCCATGATCTGGGTATTAGAGTCCTTGCATTTACTTTGACCTGTATCCACTAAGACATCCTAAGTATACATTGCTTCAACAATTTTCTTCCTATAGGAGGACTTTTTGGCCGCCAGCTCACAAATAATGACTCGGAGACTTATTATTAATTCTGAAAGCTCGGCCAATAGCTTAGGTTTGTTTCTAACTAGCTCATATAACTTAAGTTAACCCATTTCTAGTCTCTATGTGTTGTCACGTGACTCGTGGCTTTACCTCTCCTCCTGAATGTCCTGCTTCCTCTGCTTTCATGGGCGACTCCTGGCAACTCTGCCCTTCTTCTTCCCAGTGTCCTCTGTGCCTGGAAATCCTGGCTAGCTCTTGGTCTTTCAGCTTTTTTACTAGACCAGTAACAGTGACACATCTTCACAGTGTAGAAAAAGATTATTCCACAACAACTTCCACTTGTCTAAGTAATCTCATCCACAGTGAAAGCTTGGTATCGCCACCATGGTTAATGACAGTGGACTGTTCTCTTCAAGTCCTACACAAAATTGGGCTATTTAAATTAGTATCTTTCCAAGACTTTGGATCAATGTCAAAAACATTTTTCCATCTTTGCCATGTGTTATGCCCAGATCACGTCCCCAAAGAAGCCACCGGAGACTTTAGGTACAGAATGCAAAAGCAAGGTTTATTCAAATGGAGTTTACAAGCCATGGTCAGGGAAGCTCATCAAAGCACTCACTTGTAGTAGTGAGGCCGGGAGGAGCTTGTCCTTTCTTGGGGAAGTTAGTTTTTATAGGCAAAACCCATCAAATTTCTTAGAGGGGAGGGGGTTAGTACGGGTCCATCCTTGATTGGTCCAGTTTTTCCCGGGCCTGGACTTGGTAGCTTATCTGTTTGCCCTGTCAGGAGTTTTACAACCCATCTCCGGGGTCCTTGAAGTTTGGGATGTTTTATGACCACTTAGCTTCTGCCAGATGGTTGAATATCCTGACTCTGTGTTTTCTTAAGTTTCTGTAGCTGATAAAGCCACCTGGGAACAAGGGGTCTAAGTTCTTATCTACACTTAGGAATCCTGGTTGGTGGTTACAATTATCACTTTGGGGGCAGTCCAGCACAAATCCCAGGCTTTGTCCTTGAGCCACCCACCATGGGGGCTGGCTGGCCAAGCACGTACTGACTGTGGGGGCTGGCTCAGTGGTAACTCTAAGTTGGTGAGGGGCCCCATACAGTAAACATCTGGCTGAACTTTACGTGCAGAAAGGGAGCTACTGCAAGGACTATCTATGTCTTTTGTTCACGGCCCTCCCAAAGACTGCTTGCTCAGTCTCAGGAAACTGAAATTGAGGCCTGATCTCTGAGAGAAGACTGAGCAGCCTGTTATGGCATCTGCTTGGTCCTTTCACCATGCATGATTTTGACCCAGAAATAGTACATATATTAATCTCTTTGAGGGCACGTGTTGATCTCAGACATAATAATTGCTGAACATGGCTTCATTCCTGCAGAGCAGCATTCTCCCATGTTTCCCTGAATTTTCGAAGTGGAGTTTTCACAGTGGAGTTTCTGCTTTAGTGAAGGAAGAAAAGTCTATGCTCAGTGCTTCCCTCTTTCCAGCCTCACTACCCAAGGCCTTCCAGGCATAAGAGGCATTTTCCCCATGCTGGGTTACATATTTCATGATATTTTCTTCCATAATTCATATAGACCTGCTTGAAATGCTGTGGTTTTGCTCATAGTCATCTAAGAAACTCCTCAGAAGTACCATCTCCCTCCCAGGATGTTTCAGACAAGTGGTTTTTGTTTGCTTAAATACTCATTTATTAAGTTCCCTTTTCTAATTGCCTTCAGTTTTCTCTAATCTATGAATTTGAGCTCTGCTCTTTCAAGTACTTTAGGGCAGCTCCTCTCTGCTTTAGGGTCCAGCTGTCCCTTTATCTGCACCGTTGACCCATTGCTTCAGGTTTGTACCACTTACCATCATAGCTAAACAAATCAGTCTTTCAGCAATCATACTTTAATATTCTCTAGGGATGTGCTGGACAACAGCTGCTGCTGATCTTAGGGGATTAATTCATATTCTACAACCTTTAGCCATACGCTGTTGGTGAACATGTAACATGTTGCTGGAGCAACTGAGAAGCAGCATTTAGCTATACTTAATTTTAATTAATTAAATAGCACCACGTTGTTAGTAGCGAAAATATTGGACAACAAAGCACTACATCACTGAGTTCAAATTGCTTACACATCAAGTGTTTAGTAAACATTGACTGATAGATACATAACACATGGCTAGGGTTGAGTATCTCTGTTTTAAATTATAGCCACTGCCATGTGGAATTTCAACATTAAGTTTTAGGGAAATTTTTTATTAAGAGAAGGAAAGGAAGGAAGGAAGGAAGGAAGGAAGGAAGGAAGGAAGGAAGGAAGGAAGGAAGGAAGAAGGAAGGAAAGAGGGAGGGAAGGAGGGAAGGAATGATGGAAGGAATGAAGGAAGGAAAGAAGGAAGGAAGGAAAGATAGAAAGGAGAGTGAGAGACAAAAGTGAGGAAGAAAATGGGAGGAGATGACAGAGGAAGAAGAAAGGGAGGGAAAGACAAGGAGAAGGGAAGAATTGAGAGAGGACGAGATGAAGGGGCAGAGAAGGGAAGAATGGAAAGAAATGGGATGAGGTGCTTTTGAGGGAGAACTGAACGTGATGCCCTTAAACACTACTTCAATTTAATAATCATTCTCTCTCCTTACAGCTGGACATAGCTATTTTATAATCATGTTCCTTAGCCAGCTCCAAGTTTTAAGTGGTCTCGCCCTGATTGTGGTGATGCTATCCTTCGCACAAGAACAAATCATTTATTTCCAGATTGTTCAATCAGATGTAATCAGCCAGTTCCTCGGCACATTTGAGACTACTGTTACATTGTGGCGACCGTGAGTTGGTCAGGGTGAGATACAGCTATTTCCTGGTATGTCCAAATTAGAACTAGATTCTGACTTTTAGTGAGGTGTCCTTTCTGCAGAACTTTTCTGCTTGTGTGCAATGTAGATTAAAAGACATCTCTGCCGTCTCCTAACCCCGACTCTCCAGGGAGTTGTGGTCCCCGGGGAGGTACACAGTTATGCCCCTAGGTAAGGCAATGTTTCTCCTACTCCCTCAGGACATCAGGACCAGTTGATTGATTAGCATCAGTAGCTATTTGGGGTTAGACAGAGAACTGCAACATAAGAAAAGAATTTGTACTAGGTTGTATAGGTCTCTAGAGTTCATAATTAAAAATTAAATACACACACTTCAGCTAATCCTAAGTATAGCAGTCAGATGTGTGGGTTTGGTTGTGTTTTTGCAGGGCACAGATTTTCATTCAATTTGATTTGTACAAAGAAGCATCCTCAGACAGAATTCCTGAGGGTTTAAAGGGAAGAGACTTCACCACAGACAACAAGCGCAGGTTCAGTAGACGCTTAGACAAACACACTCTGGAGAACTCGTGGCTATGAGTGAGCTAATGGGTTCCAGTTGTATCCAAGTGAAACAGGCCCAAGGAGGGACAGAGTAACAAGACCTCACCATAACCTCAGCGACGCCAAGAGAGCAGGACCTCTGGCCTCACCAGATGTGCGGAACAGAAACTCTGGAAAAAATACCCTTCACTTTGAGCGATGCTGTCCCTCTCAGGTAGGCCATTGCTTTAGCCCACTCCAACTCTTGCTTTTTCTCTGGCTTATGGATTGCATACATTAAAGACCCAGCCTCCTAAGAGATTTTCTACCACCGATCTTTGGCTGTTCGATGCTGATTTTTCCAAAAGGACTCTAAAATCCACCTTTTGTAAGCAGCTCAGGCCTGAGCAGTCATCTGCATCCAGAAATGATGGCTGCATTTGGGTCAGATTTTATCGGATTTGCACGGTCCAGAGAGTCAGACTTAAATTACAACATGCTGAATTGATGTCTGATTCATCAGACTTATCAGCATGAAGACTGTGCATCAGGTTAGTCCCCTAGACCGACGGCAGATAGACCGTAGGTGCCAAATGGAATGCTGCTTGGCTTGATTGTTGAGTTGCCCATTCTTCATGTTGGCTCACAGTCCGGCAATTCTAACAGCTTGGTATACATTTTCATATTTATTTCAAAGATGACAGACCTCATAATCATTGCAATTTGTATCCAAGTTAAGCCTGGGCCCCACTATGTTCTCCAAGGAATAGAGTCAGAGACCTTACTTATGTAGCTGGCTCCCTGATCTTATCATTTTAATTGCATCCCCCAGGAGTCCCACTTGACATCCAATTCGATTTGAATGTAGGAAGAGTCCCTCAGGCAAATAACTTTAATGAATTTTACAGTCTTTTCTGGTCCAGCCAATAGAACTATCTTTTTGCCTTTTAGTAAAACTTCAAAAATTTTCCTGAAAATGCCTTCATACTGTTTACATTTCCTTGATTATTTCATATATTATGTATTGACTCTGGAAAGTATCTATTGGTTATTTTCTATAACAATGTTTCTTTATGAATATGCAGTTTGATATTGCTTATATTCACTCTTATCAAGGTGATTGTGAATGGTAAAGTCATTGGCATGGTAGGAGACCATTCAGTGAGCATCATAATCATCCTATGAACTTCAGTTCTCCCTTAAGGTCTAGACACTTGCCAAACCCAAGGAAGAGAAGTTAGGGGCTCTACTTATAGTATTTGACTGTCACTTTGTATTTAGAACGAACAGGAAGTACAGTTTCTCCTCCAACCATTTTGAACTAAAAGGTCCCTTTCTTGTTGGGTGTTATTTGCCAGGACCACAGATGAAAAGCAAACATTCCTTCAGTTGCTATAATTTACCATGTTTTAATGTTGTCTGTTGAGGGATACTTGAAAACTCCAAAAACAATAAAGAATTGTCCATGAATTAAAAAATAAATAAACTTTATGAATAAGGATTTTAAAAATGGTCTTAGTTGTGATTATTTCCTTATGTAAAGCCAGGCACAAATATAAACAAATCACCCCTTTCTCTTAAAATGGATCTATAGATCCATCTTTTTGTGACTTCAGATTGTAGAAATAATAAAATTAATTTTAAAACATGACATTCTCAGACTGCTTCCTAGCAACTATAGCATAATAAGTATTGTTCATACTGAGTTATAAGATAAAATGTTGTTTGGCTTCTACTGCTAAGTATGAGATAAGGATTATACTGACTATATAAATTTGTATACAATAATGAGAGTCTATTAAAATCTCACAACTTGGTTTTTTTTTCTTAAAAACATTACCATTTCTTCATCCATTAACTATGTCTTTGAATTTGTGCACAGGGCATGGCTTCCCAGTTCACAGAGCAGCACTTACATCATTGTCTGTGTGCATGGAGGCCTTGTGAGTGGTGCTCTACACAACCTGTGTACCCTTACTTTGTTTGCATTTGGAGCTAGCCCAAAGGAAGAAGGGGAAATACTAGTATTTTCATTTTCAAGAAAGTCTGACTCCTATAAATTGACTCTGTAAATTTTCACCCTCTCTAAAGAGGTTGATATGATCAAATTCCTCAATTTGAAATATGAGCAAATATTGTTCCTCAGTGTGCTCAATTAAAATAACAATACCTTGAGGCCCATCTTTAACATTGAGCTTACTTCTTTCCCTTCATTACTTGAATAATCTTTCTATTTCAGTTCATTATCAGTATTTATATAAAGTTGTTACCAAAATTCTATTGAGTACCACCTACCTATGTACATTGGGCTATCTTACATCATGGGTGAACAGAAGAAAGCAAATGTGAACCTTAGTGACGGACCACAGTACTGTTCTAGATTAAAAACATTTACCAGACTGTTTGAATGATACAGGGTACAGTTCTCCTCTGAAGTCTCTTACTGGAGGGAGGTGATGGACTTCGGGATGAGATGGTCTTTATGACGCAAGAATCTTCAATGAACATCGACAGGGTTCTTGGCCTTTGGGCCTAAGTTCAGGTTATAAGCCTTGGTCACTGTGGTAATCAGTCCTAATTATTCTCCCATAATTCTAGAATGGAGAGAAATATTACTATTTTACCCTGAGTGTCCATAATCTGCCTTGATGAGAACTACTGGTCTAGAAACCCATCCACAATCTGAAATAACTTAATTCTAGAGTGTACAGCGAAAAGAAGACTTATTGGTACCCTTAGGTGATGTGATGGGACTCATGGTCCTCGGGACATAACTTATTTGTGCATGATGGGATGGGACTCAGCATCAAGAAGTAGTTTGTTTGTTTTTCCCTCTAAGCAAAATGCTTTCTACCATGTTAATTTCCTTAATCTGTGCAATGCTGAGACATTATATTGCCATTCAGAATCTCCCATATATAACTTTATTTTTAATAAAACATCATTAAATTTAATGGCAAATGTAATACACCAGGAAATATAAAAGATGATGTTGACAATTATTAAACTCATTTAATTCAAAGAACAACAAGCAATGGTATTATGAACATATTATTTGTCAATCATTTGCTTTTTTCTAAATAAATAAATAATAAATAAAGGTAACTGATTTTTTTTTGCTTTATTATCATAACTTTTTTTCACCAGAGTTCATTACTTCTTGTTTTTTTCTTTTCCCTCCCCATAACTTTTCCTTCGTTATTTTTTCTTTCCCCATAACCTTTCCTTTGTTATTTTTTGCATCTTCATTCTAATCTTTATTATTTATTTTCTTTCTTTCTTATTTTCATAATTTCTTCTTTCACTAAAAAGTACATGTTGCAAACATGAATATATGTAGCTGGAAATTTTCCTGTGTCCCGCCTGGCCCACGGTTAGGACAAATCTCTCACATCTGCTAGACCCACAGCTGCTCCAACCCAAATAAACACACACAGGCTAATATTATTTACAAATGACATGGCCTAATGGCTCAGGCTACTCACTGACTAGCTCTTATATCTTAAACTAACCAATTTCTATAAATCTATGCTTTGCTACATGGCTTGTGGCTTACCAGTACTTTTACATCTTGCTTCTGGTGGCAGCTAGCAGCGTCTCTCCTGTTCTTTCCTTTCTCTTCCTGTCTATTTGTTTGGATTTCCTGACTGCCTCTAAGCTGCCTTGCCATAGGCAAAACAGCTTTATTTATCAACCAATCATAACAACATATAATCACAGCATACAGAAAGACATCCACAGAAAATACAAAATCAAATGAAAAGAAATGATCAATGTGAAATACTTGGGTCGGTTTTTGCTTACTTAGAATGGCAAATTGTAATGTTGAGGTAAGATATGTATTCTAACTTTGCTTCCATTAACAAGCACTGATCTTATTTTGTATTAGTCAAATGAATAATATTGCCTGTGCCATGGTTTCTTTACTGGGTTAGGGGCTTGATTCTAGAGTTATGCTTTTCACATTGAACAGGCAAATTTTGAACGTACTAGGCATACTCTAATAAAAGTGATTCTGACAGATTTACACTTAACTTCTCATCATAGACTGTGTTTAAATCCAATGCATGACATTGTGTCAGCCACAACTTAGCATGAACACTAAATTGAAGAGACAAAAACACACAAACTCTATGCCTTCTTTTGTCAGCATTGTAGTTACTAGGCTATTGCCAGAGGAATAAATACTTCAAGAATATTCATTAATTTTCCTTACCCTATCACTTTATAATACTCACCAGAAAGCTTCTAATTTACTAGTTTAGATGTTTCAAGAATTAGAGCCTATGACTAAATTTGGATGGTAAAAATGGCTGACATAATTATCCCCACAACTAGAGGCCATTAGCATCCACTAACATTCATCACAAGCAATTTGGTTCTAACAGCTAACAAATGTCACTGACCAAAAACTAAAGTTGGTTGAGTCCTTTTAATTCTTTGTGTTCACACCCTAGCATGCTAAGGGGACAGCTCTGAGCTTTAATTGTAACTTATATTGGTCTTAAAAGATACATTAGCTTTGGTGCTAACTGCATATGTTTTTTAAATAACTTGTGTTAGCTCTTCACACTCTAGTCAGCATATGGACTCTAGCTCCTTACACAGCAGCACTTGCTTGTTATTTTGCTTTTTTTCCAGTTGGAGATGAGCTGTAGAAATTTGCAAAATGCCTTGTTCTTCCATGAATGCTATAGTTATATAAATCTATGTCTAATTTCCTCCCATTCATACAAACTTGATTCTTGAATTTTTTTGTGTGTTCCTCTGAAACTTGCCTTGTGGCAGAGCTTGAGAAATAGCTTCCTCCCACTGCCAAGCATGTGTTAAAGAAAGTATACTTCTTTGTTAATTTTTAGATCCCAGACAAATTATAAAGAAATCAAAGGCTTAGATGAGTCCAAATGATGTTTTTCCTCAACGTCGACACAATAACCTGTTAGAATGGATACCATGAAGAGAAAAATGTAGAATTTTCATGAAGTGTTTTCAATTCTCTTGAATCCATTTGACACTTAGAAGTCATTTATGAAGTGTTTGTGGAAGGAGGACATAGGGACTCATCACTTTCTATAAGTTAATGGCAGAAGAATATGCAGCTATTAAATTAATATTGGTAAACGGGCTTCTTTCCCTTGTGTGTAATGCATAGACTCCATGCCCTCAACTGACATGGTTACTGAAAGAGTTAAATGAGGTAATGCCCACTGATATCTTGGCATAACGTGTCATACTCCCTGACATGTTAATGCTCAAAACTGTAGGAAACGATGGGCTGGGGCTACAGCTCCATAGTAGTGTTTGCCTAGCACCAGGTCAGGTTTAACCTTTATTACACATACACACACACACACACACACACACACACACACACACACACACACACGCATGCATGTAAGAAGAGAAAAGAGAAAGAGAGATAGCCATCATATAGTCAGCCATGTGTTACCTGAAGGGCAGGTTGTTGTAGGATAGGAGTGGAGGCTTATCTTTCTAGACTGACATTGTTAGACTCGGTCATAAGTAGCTCCAGCGTGATCTTCTTCATCCTGAGTGGGGAGATTTTGCAGGGATCTCACCAGTCTCACTTGGGTTAGGAACCTACCTGCATGCAATCAGTTTTGACCAAAAAGAGCCATACGGTCCTATCATTAGGACTTGTGCTCCCGTTTCAAGGCCATTACCATTACCAAATATGAGGTAGTTCTCTTGTTAGGATAGAGTGCTAATTTTAGAAAGCTACTTTACTTCATATTTTATTTTAGACCCATTCTTGTATAAGTTTTTTGTTTTCATTAATAATTTGAAAGAGGTTATATATGAACATTTATATTTGGCATCAGGTTTTGAATTGTTATAAGAGAGGTTTACATAATCCTCAGTGATAGAACTGAGGAATTATGGGTAAAATAAATGTTACATTAATTACATAAGAAATTGAGACAAACCAGTTAGAAAACACGGAGAGCAGTAATAGCATCATGAGGGAAAAGTAGAAAGGTTAGCTAGGCTATCCTGTAAAATGGGGACAAAATAGTTTTATCTCCTGTGGCTTTATGTATTTTTACAGTTATGTTAAATATGGTTGTCTATTGTATTCTAGGAATTTCATTAAAGCAATGAAGTTAAGTTGTGGAAACAAACAGCCACAGCAATAGCAAAACCTCACAAAAATTCCTAAGGGCTAAAGCAGCCCAGAAGCCCAGCCCATCTCTCTATTAGTATTCAAATGTGGAGCAGCTGTAGACTTGTAGGTACTGGCTTTCAAACATCTCATCAGTCCAGACACAGTGACACATTTGATTGTGAAAATGTTCTTGCCAAGGACATAAACAGTTACAATATGAACACAAAACTGTGAATTTGTTTCATCAATATTGTTGACATAATGACATAAAAATGTCATAAACCACGTACAAGCTTAAATGTTGACATAGAATTAGTTCTATGTAAATAAATCAGTCTTGAAAGCAGTGAAATTTTTGATATATATTAAAATTATACTTATCAACATGCAATTTGAATTGAAGTAATTCAGACTAAAGTGGTCTAAGACACTGAATTTGATGGATAGATAATGGGCGTGGAGTTAATGACAAATTAACAATAAAAGTCATTTAATGTAAGCAGAACAAAAAATACAGAAAAAAATTATATTTTTTTTCAAATTTGAAAGAATAAGAACCAAGCATTGAAAACAATATGAAATCAGGAGCTAGAGAAGGTAGAGAGATGACTCGATGTTTAGGAGAACCAGCTGCTCTTACAAGGGACAGGACTTCAGTTCCCAGCACCCACATGGTGGCTCATAACTGTACCTCCTTTTCCAGGGGATCCAATATCTGGCCTTCACAGGTACTGTGTGCATTTGGTACACAGATATATACATGCAAGCAAGCTACCCCCTATACATATAAAATAAGCACATAAAAAAGAAATCTGTCCCTAAAGTTCATGGGAAAATGTTTAAAAAGATAAGAAAAATGAAATCAAAAGGTTTTGGTGATAATTTCTGAAGCTTTTTCTTTTTCCAGTGATGAGATTGAATCCATGGTCTGGTACATGCCAGTCAATGACAATGAAGAACCAAAGCATCCCCATTTCAAGCAAGCCCCTCACCCCAGCTTGAAACAGCCCTGAGTTTCAAGATTCTCAGAACTGCTGACATAGGTCCCAGGACAAAGTCAGGATGTTTGAAGAGCCATCTGATAACAACTAATTAACCATAGAATGCCCCAATGCTGGAGATGGTCAAAAGTACAAAGTGAGGATGTTTGAAGGACTATCTGATAACAACTAATTAACCATAGAATGCCCCCAGTGCCGGAGGTAGTCTATAAAGTTTGATAAACAACCAGTTAAAACTACAAAGTAAGATAACACAGAAATTCTGGAAAGCCCCTAAAACTTGAGCCAATCAGAATTGTGCCCTTACTAGCACCCCTAAATGATGTAACCTTATGGTCTTTGCCTTTAAAACCTGAGCTTGCAGAGGGGCTGGCACCTCATCCAGCCTCTACGGTGTTGGATGGCTTGACGAGGTCCCTGCTGTGGCTTGAACTGCTTCAATAAACCTTGCTTTTGCATTTCAGTGAGTTCGTGTCTCTGGTGGTCTCTTTGGGGGTCTCTTGCCCAGGCACAACAGATGCCACTGCTAAGCTACACTCACCACTCTGCTTTAGCATGTTCGGAGTCTTTCTAACGGTAGACAGTAAATAAAAATAAATGCTAGAGATGGCCGAGTTTGGGGAAAGATGGGGTGGGAAAGCAATGAAAGAGATGTCTTGACAGAGTGTGCCATTCAGGGGACGGGGAGAAATCTGCAGATAGGGAAACCCCAGCAACTCACAAGATTGTCCCTAGCTAAGACTCATAGCAGTGGTGGAGAGGATGCTTGAACTAGCATTTCCCTGCACTCAGATTGGTGTCTACCCAAATTGTCATCATGGAACCTACATCCAGTGACTGATGGAAGCAAATGCAGAGACCAACAGCCAAGCACCTGGCCAAGCTCAGTTGAAGTGAGGGAGGAAGGATTATAAGAGCAAGCAGGGTCAGAATCACGATGGAAAAAACCACAGAGATAGTTGATCCAAGCTAGTGGGAGCTCATGGACGCTGGAGTGACAGCTGGGGAGCCTGCATGGGACCGAACTAGGTCCTCTGAATGTGGGTGAAAGTTGCGAGGCATGATGTGTTTGTGGGTCTCCTGGCAATGGAACCAGGACTTACCCTGGGTATACAAATTGGCTTTTTATAGTGCATTCCCATTGGTGGGATGTCTTCCTCAGCCTTGATACAAGGAGGAGGGGCTATGTCCAACCCCAACTTGGTATGTCAACCTGTGTTGACTACCCAAGGGAGGCCTTACCCTATCTGAGGAAGGGATAGGGGTGAGATGGGGGTAAGGGGGGGGGGGGGAAGCAGGAGAAGGAGAGGGAGGCAGAACAGGGGTTGGTGTAAAAGAAAAGAAAAACATTTTAAATATAAATAAATAAATGCATAATTAGCGCTTGACTTTGCTTAGCTCAGTGGTAATCTCTCCTAATTCGCTTATGCAGTACTACAATGCCATTTTACATTAGAAAAAGAGATAGAGAAAAAACATTCAGCTTGCCCTTGGCCACATTAGAGGAATTTGATCCCAGGCAAAATAGTTGGGATGCCTTTGAGTCTTCCAATGATAATGGCCTGAAACATAGGAACAGTCCTGGTCTACAATTTAATTTTAAATTTATATTATTTGATTATTCACGGTATTTTAAGCCAGACTTAAAAAACACACACACGACACATGATAGAATATGATTTTTCACATTGATTCCTCTCAGCAGAAAGGGCAATTTAAATAACTCTCCACACTCAAATCGTAATCACAAGAGCTAAGGAAGCAGGTGAGAAACTGTAGCACACAGGAATAAGCCCAGAAATAAGAGACTACATATACATGCAGTTAATGGTTTGCTTGTTCTGAGTTAATTCCCCAGCCCAGGTAGCAGATAGTAGGAGACAGTAGGCAAACTCAGCATCCCTGGAAGTGGTTGAATTGAGTTGTCCAGAGAGATGATTATGAAGGAGAATAAAGTACTGTACCGTGAACCTCAGTGATAAAGCTGACCACCTGGCCAGAGGACAAGACTAAGGTATGTGATAACTGACTGCCTTTGTCCCACTCACTCATAACCTGCTGCCTGGAGATTTGTCATAAGCTGCTTTCCTACAGTGTGAACTCTTCTGAATAAAGCACAACTTACAGATTCAATCCCTGTCTCTTCACATTGGCATTAGAGCATTGGGCTGAACAAGCTCCAGTATTCTGGTTACAGGCTGATTACATGGTCAATGGTACTCAGCTCCAGGCTGATAAGTCATAAAAAGCAATAATTTGGAAGCTCCAAAACAACAGGAATGAAGGATAAGACCTAACTCTGAGGCTGAAAGCCTGGAAGCTTCTTGGATGCTGAAAATCCAGAGTCTGCATCAAGCAATAATAATAATAAGTTGGAATTATGATTGTTGTGAAATAATAATTTACAGGTTCTAAAGAATTAAGGCTATGGACACGGGCACACTTTCCCTGTTCTACCCCCTTTCTTCCATCCCTTCCCCAGTCAACTGGAGGTTTGCTCTTCTTCAAACTGGGAAAGCAGATGAGAAATCTGACCAAGTTCTACTGAGCAGGGGTTACTAGGCAAGAAGTCAGCAATGGTGGAATATTGTCAACTAGCTCGTTATATTCTCCCTCCTGGGTTCACAAACAATGAAACCATCTGCCTGTCCCTCTCGCCTCATGGGAAAGGGAAGGATTAGCTCTTCTGGATGATCCCTAGGGCTTTAAACTATTGCCAAGAGCAAAGCCCAGCGGGAGGCTGCTATGTGACCCTGAAGTGATGACACTCAGCCTTCCTGACTGGCAAGCTTAACCGAACCATTGGCCTCACTGCACACGCCTCCTCTTCAG
>CABHPP010102216.1:42118-83119 GCA_902168425.1 Peromyscus attwateri
CTCTTCAGATCAGGAACCCAAGCTTAACCGAACCATTGGCCTCACTGTGCCCGCCTCTGCTTCAGATCAGAAACCCAAGGAAGGCTGTGCTCAGGTTCCACAAGTAACCCCTCCACTCAAGGTGCGGTTAAATTACAGTCCTTGGTTATTTTTAATAATACTCTCTGTTTATTCTTTGAAAATTTCACCCACTTACAGTGTATATTTTGATGATACTCACCCCTCACTCCCATTCCAAATACCTGCAGGGACCCACCAATTCTTCCCCTCAACTTCATGTCCTCTTTTCTTCATAATTTTTGTTTAGATTTATTTATTTTATGTGTGAGTGTTTTGACTGTATGTATGTATGTATGTATGTATACCACATGCATACAGTGCCTATAGAGGGCCTCAGATTCCCTTGAACTGGAGTTATGGATGGTTGTGAGCTGCCATTGAGGTGCTGGGAACCAGACCTGGGTCCCCTGCAAGAGCAACAGCTGCTCTTGGTGGCTGAACCAACTCTCCAGCGCCCCTTTCCCTTTCTTTAAATTACTAAACTTTCAGCCCCATTACGGCTACCCAGACATGCATGGCTGTGGGGTCATCCAGTGTCTGTACGAACAACCTATTAACCACACCCCCAAAGAATAGTGACAGTTCCTCCTGTCCCAGCCATCAACTGCCAATAACCACTTCTCAGCTAACTGTCAGACCTTGAGAGAGGCACCTATTCTTGCTGTAATTTTAATTGGCTTGATCCTGTGAGGGTTTTGTGGAGGTAACTAGAGCTGCTGTGCATTCATGTGGACAAAAGCTACCTCTTGCCCAGAAGAGAGCACTTCCCAGTTCCTTCCCGATCCTCTGACTCTAATGTTCAACACAACTCTTATGAGGGGTTGGGAGAGGGTAAATCGATTCCCTCTAAACACTCCTGCCAACCTCTTAGACCCCATCAGAACAGCACCCCAAGTCTAGAGTAGACCTCCCTGAGGTCTCCTGTGCTACTTGCCCCCTTTTGTTTTCCTCTTGCAAAAGTATCTTTTGTCTGCGACCTTCTGTGACCTCCCATACACTACTTCAACAAGGAGAACAAGGAATGCTCTGGCCTTCCATGGACCTCCCTGCCACTAACATTGCTGGCAAAGCAGAAATCCCGGAAATCAATAAAGACATGAAGTTGGGGGCATAAGCTATTCTTTCAGAGCAGAAACTGAACAGAATTTAAGCACCATGAAGGAGATAACTGACAGGAGAAAGATGCAGATAGATACACAGAGAAGTCTAAACTGAAAAGGGTCTCAGATCTTCTAGCCTCAGGATTTCTAGTTTTTGTTATTAGCTACAGAAATAATTTCTGAAATAAAAGCAAGTACTGTTGTATATAACAAGTTCTTCCTCTTTTTTCCTTTACTAACCCTTCATCTCTTTCAAAGCCTCTCCTGTGTATGAAGAGTTGCTAGCGGAAGTAGCCAGATGGACACATGTTTGCTCTTAGGCAGTCCTTAGTGAACACAGGCATTTGGCAGGTTTTCACCCTTCCTTATTACCTGCCTTATGAATCCACTGCTAGATATCTGCAATTCAGTCAGCTTCTGGCCCGTTCATTTCTGATCCATGTCACTTCCTTGCTCGAAGATGGAAAGATTGGGTTTGGAGCTGAGAAAACCAGGATGTCCCACAATCCAGCCTACTTGATCTGCATTCTACAGCACATTTACAAGAAGAATCTTGCTCAGCATTACGCTGTGTCTCCTTCCACCGTGTCTGCTCCTGGGGAAGCAGGTGGAGAGCCGTGGCTCTGATTAAAACCAAGCTCTCTTCCTTCCTGAAGATGTCAGCCAGTACAGCCTGACCCAGCCAGCTCTAACTTTTTCTTTAACTCAGGGAAGCTACAGAAAAGCTGACCTTCCTTTTCTGGGAGCTTTGACTTCAGAAAATGTGTAATTAAAAACTCTTTCTCTGTCCCTTTGAGGTGCAAAATCTTCTCAGAAGACTCTTCCCAGTTACATAACCCAGGAATGTCTTTCTCAAAGACCTAGGAAGCTTTTCTTTGAAATGTCAGCATGAAAGAACAGAACACCCCTCTCTCCTAGTCTCCATGGGAGGGTAGAAACCTAATTTCCATGGATGCCAATTAGCAAACACAGATGGCCTAATCACAGAGAGAAGCATTTGCAAATTCAGGAATAACTCCATGTGCTCAACACGTCCAATTGATCAATCTCCCTGCTAATAGGTTGTGGGAGGGGAGTGGTTGCCCTCCAGTATTTTTCCACCTGCTCATTCCAGCGCTTGGGAGCCCTTCTGCCTTTGGTGTTACTGAAATTGAGTTCCATTTCTGTTTTATTGCAGTGCTCTGAATTAAGTCATCTTTTCCTGTTCCCATGCACTGGAATTGTTGCTTGTATACCCTCTGACCCCATTTTAAATCTTACATTCTCTTTGCTCTGCTAGCTGCAAAAATGAAGTGGAATGCACTTGATAAAACCTCAAGTAAGTTTTCTGACCTTAAGGAGCACAAGAAGATAAATAAAAACAGCAAATTCTAAATTCCTCAAACGGGAAAAGATTAATTTAGCAGAGTCCACCTACACTACTCCATCCTTGATTTGGTGTGATACCAGGTCTACAAGGCTGCTGTGTCCTGTATGCTGTCAATTATGGATCTGAAGCAATTTTCTTATGGATGTCATGTTCTTCCTGTCTTTTCCCTAGTTGGTCTCTGTAACACGAATCTTCAATGGTCTTATAAATAAAAAAACAAACAGGAGCCAAATATTGGGGTGAAAGATCAGAGAAGCAGAACAAGCCATAGCTAACCTCACCTTGCCAACTCCGCAGCTTCCAAATGCAAGCTACTTCCTGTCTACCCATGCCTATATACCTTGCTGTTCTGCCATCTGATTTGCTCTCTCTGTCCAGCTGCATCATTTCCTCTTTCTGCCCAGCTCTGTCACTTCCTGCCTGTCTGTATAGACCTCCTGACCTCCATGGTTGACTAGTGTTGGAATTTAAGGCGTGTGCCACTGCGCTTGGCTCTGTTCCCAGTGTGGCCTTGAACTCACAGAGATCCAGACAGATCCCTGCCTGTCAAGTGATAGGATTAAAGGTGTGTGCTAATTTAATATTATCTGACTTCTACATAGGAGTTGGTTTTTTCCTCTGATCTCCAGGCAAATTTTATTGGGAGACACACTATATTGGGGGACACAGTATCACCACAGGTCTCCACTGTGTCATAATTTATAAAGCACCACAGAAGATATGTTCTCATTCAAAAAGGACATAGCTGTCAGAGGTAGTAAGAAACTATGGAATATGAGCTGAAAAGATCACAGTGTTTGAACCTCTGAAGATGGGACAATGAATACTGTTCTTTTATAAAGAGACAGGTTTTTCTTCTCCTCCAAGTCTGTGCCTGATGGATTCATAACACGCCTCCACGGTTTGCACATGCCTGGCAGACCTAGACACTTCCGCCTAGCCAGTTCCAGGTCAAAATAGCCATTTCCCGGTCAAAGTGTCTTGTGTGACCAGGACCCCGTGGCTTTGCATGGTTGCGTAAGAGCGCACAACACAATCATGTGATCTGCGCATGCGTGGAGTAGCTAGTCAACCTGTGTATGTGTGCACCACCCAGCCTTTATAAGCCAGTGCCATATTCCCGGCTTCCTCTTCTTCTTCTTCTCTACACACGTGTCTCTCCGCAGGCCTGAGCACTCATCTGTCTCTTTCATCTTGATAAAACTCTTGTTAGCGGATTTTGTTGTGTTTCGTGACAGTTCTTCGCAGGGTAAGAGCGCCGCTAAATAACTAACAGTGCCTAAGAAAAATGGGAGGAAGCTATTAAAGATGCCACATGTTTGAAAAGAAAAAGACATAGGGCTATGTGGTCGTTTGAATGTAACTGGCACCCACAATCTCATAAGGAGTGGCACTATTAGGAGGTGTGGCTTTATTGGAGTAGGTATGGCCTTGCTGGAAGACGTGTGCCACTGTTGGGGTGGGCTTTGAGGTCTCCTATGCTCAAGCTACTCCCAGTGTCACAGTATAATTTCTGTTGCCTGAAAATCAGAATATAGCCAGCACCATGTCTGCCTGGATGCCGCCATGCTCCCCGCCATGATGATAATGGACGGACCTCTGAAACTGTAAGCTGCCGCCTCAGTTAAATGTTTCCCTTTGTCAGAGTTGCCATGGTCGTGGTATCTCTTTATAGCTATAGAAACCCTAACTAAGACAGACTATTATAGAATAATGGTCATAAGATACCTCTTCATTCAAGGCCTGATGGGAAGGTCTATATCTTTGATAAGTATCATGTATCCTTCTGCATCTTTTCACTGGAGGTCAAGCTCAAGCTCTACTCCTGCATTCCTAAAAAACACATCAATTCTGTAAGTGAAAATGGGTAGGTCAGATTGCCCAAGGGAGGTATAGAATTTCTGTCTTCAGACTTTAGATTGTCTTCACACACCAGGTCTTCAGCATAAGATCATGGTTATAAAACTAGAGCCATTGCTTCTGGAAAGGAGAGAACAGCATGATCCCTATGCCCCACATTGGCCCAGGGTGTCTGCAACAGAGGAAGCTATGGCCAGAACTGCAATAGGAAACGAGCCCTTCTGGGGGACTTTGGAGTTGGTCCAGTGGATAAAGTACTCATGTACAGGCATGTGGACCTGAGATCTGACCACCCTCAGAAAAATTGGGCATGGCAGATTTATCTGTAATCCCCTATATCTGCTGTTCTTAACCTGTGGGTTGTGACCCCTTTGGGGGTGAAAGACCCTTTCACAGGGGTTGCATATCAAATATCCTGCACATCAGATATTTACATTATGATCCACAACAACAAAAATTACAATTATGAAGTAGCAACAAAGAAAATAATTTCATGGTTGGGGTTACTACAACATGCAGACTGTATTAAAGGGTCACAAAATTAGAAAGATTGAGAACCACTGTCCTACATGGTTTGTGTGGGGGGGTGTAGGGGTTCTGACGCAGACAAGCTGGCAAGCTCCAGGTTCAGGGAGTTGAGATTCTATCTCAGAAAATGAGGTGGAGAGTGACCGAGGAAGCCATCTATTTTTTTTTTTTTTGTTTAGCAAACACACACATACACACACACACACACACACACACACACACACACACACGGAGCCTCTAAAAGATAAGACCCAAAATCACAGTGAAATTATCTTCATGAAAGGTATAAAAACATGTCCACCAGCCCATAAAGCTGGAGTTGTTACTCTCATTATCATAACATTTAAAAAGCTAGAGTAAACTCAATAAACAGCTATGATCCTTTGAGCAGCAAATGAAATTTTACATTGATATTTGACCTACTGTGATTTGACCTTTAATCAAGTCATATTAATAACATCACCATGTATACTGAGAAATAGTGGGGCATAGGGAAGGGGCAGAGGACTAGAATAGAAATTCCAATGTATTTGTTGTATACATGCCCTACTTTCTCCTGGGCTAGCATTCCTAGGTATGTGTTGTGAAGAATATGTTTCAATGAAAAAAGTGGGAACATAATGCAGGCCCCACATATTTCCTTCAGAGGTAAACACACTATCATCTAAAGGAACTTCAGGTCCATATAGAGTAAAGTGACCTTCATGAGCTTTGGGTTGGCATTGCTAGTCCTGTGGGTTTTTTCTGATGACTGGTGGTAGGGCGTGTGTCTTACATCTAAGAAACAGAATATGTCAAAGGATCTATTATGACTCTGCTTGACTGTGCCCTATTATAGAAGACCCATTGACAGCAGACTCTATGGACTCTCCCCTAGATATAACTTGCTTGGTATTATGATCTCATACTTCTTTCATCATTATTTCTGTTTTTCTATTTGATTTGCATAAATATAATTCTTTAATTTATTTTAGTACTAGATATTGAATCCAGGTCCTGGTCCATGGTAAACTTACACTCTGCCACCAACCAATATTCCTAACTACATTTCCATCTTACATGAAAGGATTGGTACAGGCTCAGGACACGCAGGACCAAGTTCTCAGCACAAAGGAGGTTTATTTGCCCCAAAGAGACAAAGGGCAGGGAATAAAAGACAAAGACAGGAGAAGAGGACAAGGGAAAGGGGTGGGAATAAGGGGGAGGGGGAGGGTATATTTGTCCCTGAGGGGAACAAAGGACTGCCTCTGGACAGAAAGGAGACAGATGTGGCCCATAGGAAAATGGCAGTTTATAAACGTGTTAAGGGGAAATCCTGTGCTGGGATGAGGTGTTTCATTTTAATTGGGCATATGAACTAGGTAAGCCTACGGGAGCTTTTGATTGCTGGACTTCAATACTTTGCTGGACTTTGGTAGTCAGCCTCAGGAGGAAGTGGCTAAATAAGGGAAGAGACCTTGATGGGTAGCTTTAGGAATGTAATCTAACAGTTTTCAGCAAGGCAGAGGGAATGGGGGAGAAGGGCAAGGCCTGCCAGAGCCATGTTTGCCATTCTCAGGCTAGCTAGAGTCCCTTCAGTATTCATCCTATTTATTTTATATTTTATAATTTTGAAGTTTAAAATCATAACTTTGCCATCTTTAATGATATACTTATAAATGTGCATTCTTCTGTACTGTGTTGTATCTAATGAATCATTTCCCTGAAAAGGTATGAGAAAAATAGAGTATTTAACTTCTTAAATTCAATCTATTTCATTCTGTGGGATTTCATCTTACAGCCTAGGGCTTGGGTCTCCATACAATTAATAACACACTTAGCATTTCCGCTTAACAAGTACTATATTCTATTGTGTATATAATTTATAACCAGTCATAGGAAATTCACATTTTATTTTTGATTGTACTAAATTATTGTTATGTGATAGACTTTTCCTGGGAAGACGAAACATACACACATCTACTGACCCCGAATAGAGAGTCCATGAAAGACCAAAATACAGACAATACTGAAGGTCAATTTGGTGAACCAATGAGCTTTACTGAGGTTACTTACAGAAATGTGGTTGAGGGATTCCTTACAGAAATGACTCAGAGACATCCTCATCATCAGAGCCCTCCCTAGCTCATGAAGGCTACAAACCTGGAGTTCACTGAACAACTTGCAGGGAGCTAGACAGGGTGGAGTCTATCTTTTTCTGGTGGCTCAGTCTAAGACTTTTCTGGGCAACTCAGTTGGTTTGTGCATCTTTCAGGCTGTTTGATGTGTCTGCTTCTTCCAGGAAGCTGGGCTTGTCTGAGATTAACTCTCAACAACCTTTATTGTTTTCTTTTGAGGAAGGAGGGACCCAGTGAGTCTGGTCAGTTTCAGGGACTTCCTGAAGCTATTTTGAGTTGTTTACTTCCTGGCATAATGAACTTCCCTGTAGGATACAATGTTTCTATCTCAGAAAAAATTGGTACCCAACACATAAGTAGCCAGATAGATTTAACAGGAAACATGGATGAATTGTATATCCTTTAATCTTCATGCCATTAACAGTTTTCATTTAATTTGCATTAATAGCACTGTATAGATCACTGGTATATGCATATGCAGTAAGCCTTCTTCCTATTTCACCTAACTGCTATTTTTGTTGACAATCTATAGCTAGAGTTTTCTCCAGTTCTGCCTGGCCCACAGTCAGGACAAATCTGTGTCACCAGCCAGTCCCACAGCCACTCAGACTCAACCAAGTAAATACACAGAGACATATATTACTTATAAACTGTATGGCCGTGGCAGGCTTCTTGTTAACTGTTCTTATATCTGAAATTAATCAATTTCTATAAATCTATACCTTGCCACATGGCTCGTGGCTCACCAGCGTCTTCACATGCTTCTTGTCATGGCGGCAGCTGGCAGTGACTCCTTCCGCCTTCCTGTTCTCTCAGATCTCCTCTCTGTTAGTCCCACCTATACTTCCTGCCTGGCCACTGGTCAATCAGTGTTTTATTTATTGACCAACCAGAGCAATTTGACATACAGACCATCCCACAGCAACAATCTAAAGCGAGACTGTTTTTACTCGTAGGTGATCATCCCCCCCACTGTCCAGATACTTGAAATATTCATTACTTATGCATAAAATTCAATAAATTTGCTAAGATATTACTGAATATTACTTGGCTTTTTAATACACTTTATCAGTATGATAAGGCCCATTAATCTATAGTTTCAGATTCTCACATTCCGTTCAGGAACACTGCATTCCATTTTATCTTGGAATTTGCGTCAGTCACATCTGTTCCTTTTTCATATTGCATGGCTATTATCTCAGTGACAGGTTTCCATTATTTTCTATAATTTGGATTATCGTCTTTTCAATCACATTCTTTGAATGGTGTAGTCTCAAATCTGTTCCCCAATCAGAAACTTTAACATCATCGCTTCCCCGCCTCCACTTCCAGCATACTTTTAAGGTCCTAACTGTCTATTTCCCTTTTGTTTCAACCTGTTCACTTGTCATCTTACTGCCTATTTTACAGAGTTACTACTAGTAAAACTTTCCTTTAAGAAGATGGATTTATTTAACCTATCTCCTATTATCTGGGGAATAGGATCTTGGGATGATTTTTTTTTTTAATCAAACACTCAGAGTCTACCACATTATGCTTCTTTTCATTTACATTCTATTCATTCTGCACACCAAACACAGACACACGTAGCTGCCTCCCTTCCTGGTATCCATGTGAATTCTCTTGGTTTTATGTCCATGTTTGTTTCATTTTTACTGTAAAGATGCTAAGGTGAGAAGGAAGGTTGAAGAATCATGCTCCGCCACCATCAGGATGCTAACTCTGTTTTACATCTAATATGTCCGTTGGTTCAGAGGGAGGGGCTGAGGGCTCCTAAGCAATGTGGCTGCCTCCATGTTTTGTTCTTATTGGCATCCCTGCTTCTCAGCTACAATATGGCCAGTCTTGATGGTCCACTGATGGGCCTGTAGGAGCAGCGATTCCAAGTGAGATCTTCATATTCCCTCACTCCAACTGCTAATCAGATGTTTTGTTGAAAAATGGCATAACAGATCTGTAGTAGGAAGGTTTCTCTGGTCCCGCCCAGCCCTGCAGCTGCTTATAAAATAATCATTCAATTATATTATTTAATATAATTAATATTATTTACAAACTGTATGGTCTATGGCAGGCTTCTTGCTAGCTAGCTTTTATATCTTAAATTAACTCATTTCTATTAATCTGTGTTTTGCCATGTGTTCTGTGGCTTAAAAGTCTGCTGGCATGTTATTCTTTGGGCAGCAGGCTGGCATCCCTTTAGACTCTGCCTTTCTCTTTCCTGTCTCTCTCTCTCTCTCTCCTTGGATTTCCCGCCTGCCTTTAAGCTGCCTTGCCTTAGGCCAAAGCATTTTATTTATTAACCACTGGGAACAACGTATATTCACAGCATACAGAAAGATATCCCCCACCCCCAGCACAGATCCAGCAACATTTTCTAAGTGTATGGAGCTTACCCATGATGAGTGAAAATCCTTGATGGAGAAACGATCAAACAAAAATAGCTATAATTTGAATTAGGAAAAAAAATAGACAAATGGGCAAAACCCTTGTTTTGAAGACCTAAAAGAATTCAGGGCATTCTTGTAAGATGAAGCCCCTCATATCTTTCAATTATTTCTTATATGAGGTAAAATAATGAGGATGAGATATACTTTAGGATGTCTGTCATAGAACTATTATGAAAGTGGTAAATACCTGAACAACAAAAAGGACAGCTTAGGGTTTCTATTTTATGTGATGCCTCAGTTCAACTTTATTATTTTTCAGTTGCCAGGATAAGCTCACCACAACTTCCACCTATTAAAGGATACTCTAATATCTAACATATCATTATTTTATGCAGGTGACAATTCAATTCCTAATGAGCTGAATTAATTAAAGTTCTCAGAAAAGAATAAAGACTATTTGGAAGACCTTATGTTGAATAATGAAATCATTTGAAACTTCCTCTATGCAAGAAGACAAAAGTCTGTATCCAAACTTAAGACTCTCTGTCTCACTTGGGCCAAGTAAAGAAAAGTTTTGTAAATCTTTGGAATTATCTGATAAGTGATTGATCCAATCTCTCTGGCTGAGAATAATTCCTAAGACTTGAATGGCAGGAAATTATTGCTGATGAAAATATTTTTAATAATTCCTTTCCTTTTTTTTTCTTTTCGACAGATAAACTACTCAATAAAACAAATAACTAGAAGTTAGAAATCAGACTTAATGTTTGCCAAAAAGAGCAATGTCAGGCTAATCACAGTTTTCTCTTTTTTTGTCTTTGTTTTGTTTGTTTGTTTGTTTAAGAAGTTACTAGAAAGGATTATAATTTAAATATTATCTGAGGGAGGAAAGAAATGCCGGTTCTATATTCTTTTCATAAAGAACAAAAGATGGATATCTTTTTAAATTTTGAGCTCTTTTCTGTTTCCCAGCAATAAATAGAATAACATCCTTTATATTAAGAATGCAAATATGTCCATTCATATGTCTAGACCAGTGGTTTCTCAATCTTCCTAAGGCTGTGACCTTTTAATACAGTTCCTCATGTTATGGTGACCCCCAACCATAAAATTATTTTCGTTGCTATTTCATAACTGTAATCTTGCTACTGTTCTGAATGGTAATGTAAATATCTTTGTTTTCTGATGGTCTTAGGTGACCCCTGTGAAAGGGTCATTTGACAACCCCATGTGGTTGAGAACCACTAGTCTGGATTGTTACTGCTTTGTAGAAGGTCAACCACTTGCTGAAGAAAAGATAAGGAAAGATTGAGATATCACATTTCTGATTTGATTGACAGAAACTATCTCAATCATAGTGACAAGCGGTTGATTTTCAACATTAGAATCTTGCCATTTCTCTAACCACCCACCATCCTCTCTCTTTCTCTCTCCTTCTTTCTCAACAGATCTTGCCTAAAGTTTATTTGTAAAAACATCATAGGGCTCTAGCCCTTTGCAAATAGTGTGTAGGTGTGTCACAGCAGTCCATCTGTCTCCATATTCGCAAATAGAAGCTTTTTATACAGGGCCTTCACAGGGGCCAGAGATGGAACTAAAGCCTGGGCCTGAGCTAGTTTTGGTTTGAACCTTGGCTTTTGGTTGGCAGAGCGTAGAACCCTTGGCCGTACAGCTTCAAGTCCACTTCCTAGGCTTGAAGTGATCGATGAAAGCAACAAGGCTGAGTTTGGAGTATGGTCTCTTTGGCATCATGGACTTACCTACCGTGGGCTTCACGAGGTCTTGATGGTCTCTGCACGCGTACTCGCTGCCTTTGTATCATTTCCCTGCGTCTTCTTCAGACCTTTCTCGTGCTTCCCAGCAAAGCGCATGTTCCTCGGGAACTTGCAGCCGACCCCCTTAAGGGATTCATATCTTTGTGGCCTGGCTTTCCTGACGCCGTTTCTGTCCTGTTTTCAGGATTGGTTGTGTGTGGTGTGCACAGTTCTTGGACTTGGCCATGTCTGCACTGTAACCTGCGGCTCCCAAGGTGCCTGGGGACCAGAAGAGAAAGAGTGACATCTCTTTTAACTAGTGAATGTTTAATTCACCAGAACATGTTCCATATCAGTTGATGGGTATAAATGATGGAGCAAGCTCTGTGACTTTGGCGCTTCTGCTACTGAGGGTACTGACTTAAGCTCACTGTCCAAGGTGGGACATTCATCCACGCTGGGCCTCTCTGCACTTCAGTGGCTACAGAATGACATCAGGAACCAACAATCCCAGTTCTGTGGTGGTAAGCCATGGTTCTCTAAGGTTAATCTCATGATTCTCAAATGACACAATCCACATAAAGTCCTCAGTGCAAAACTGACAGGGAGAGATTTCTAAAGATCTTAGTTATCGATATATATTAATATTATCAGTCACACTGTGAACATTATAATTTTCTCTCTTGCTAAATCAACATTCCTGAATTCATCAGATAATAATGAGTTCTACTAACTACGATCTCCAGCATGTTGACTGATGTTAATTCATCTCTTTATCTAGTTTTTAAAAAGTAGATTTCTCCTTTACTAATATTTTTAAGTTTCTGCTTACCCCTCAGAAGCCCCTGGTTCCTCCCTTTTGATTCCTCCTCCACTTTTTCTAAAGTTCAGTATATTTATCTTTATATTGGTTTTGAACTGGATGTTCCATGCCTCTTGTGGCTTCTCTCCAGATCTTCTGAATTTCATATTTGAAGCAGATAGCACAGAAAGGCAAACTCTTTTTCTGCATATGCTTAAAATTTATATTTTCTTGTGTTTTTGGAAATCAAGCTTTTGAATTAATTCTCTGTTGAGGGGACACATTCAGTGGCTGTGAGTTCAGGAAAGCTAAACAATGACTGCCATGTTCCTCTAGCAACTTGGAGTGGGTGTGGAAGCTGCCGCTGGGCTCCAAACAAGCATTGCCCAGTGGAGATACAAACCCAGTCTTGCCAGATAAACTTATTTTCAAAGAGAAAGCAGAATAATGAAAGCTTTTAGCAAACATGCAAACATTTAAGTGTTAATTAATCCGTAAACACTGTATAATATCTCAAAATATGTATAAGGACTGCAAAATGTCTTAACACACAAGGTGATGGCAAACACCATCACACATTTTGGGAAATTTTAGCAGGATTCCCCAGTGAGTCGATAACAATGCACATAAAGTACTCAACGCCGTGTTGGCAAAGAGTGAGAGATCAAGCTCTGTTCATTGCTTGATCAGTCCTTCCATTCGATGGCATAGTTATTGCTAACATACCCATTGGGAAAGCCACTCCCAGAATCCTTTGCAGTTACAGTGAAACCAGCAGCATTTCAGTGGAACTAGTAGGTCCCTATATTCGGCCCATGTAAGGTTCTCCCATGTTTCTTCTCCTTTCTGGCTGGCTGGAATAGAGGCAAATTCTATGGTGTCAGAGCATAAAGACCTCTTAAGACACCATGTCATCCAGTTCGCTGATATAGGCCTGTTATGTTAACAACAATGACTGATGTGCTTAAGACAGTTTTACCTCAGTGGGCATTTTTAATGCCAAATTGATTTTATTTTAAAGCTTATTAATTGTTTCTTATACACAAGGACTACCTATTTATTCCAGTATAAGACTCTTTATCTGCCCTTTCACTCAGCAGAGGAAATTCTAGTTTTTCATTACGCATTCATCAGTTTCATCAGTTGATGAATGCCTAGCCTGTTTCCATGCCCTAGCTATTGTGACTAAGAGCTGCTATGCACATGTACGATCATGTGTCTCAGAAGTAGGAAATAAAGTCCTCTGAGTGTATGCCCAGAAGCGGCACAGCTGGGTCATACTGTAGATCTATGTCTAGTCTTCTGAGGGACCACCGTGCTGATCTCCATAGCGGCTGCACCAGTTTTCCTTCCCACCAACAGTGCATGAGAGTTCTGCTTTCCTCACACCCTCAGCAGCATTTGTTAACAAATGACTTGGGAGCTGACTGGTGGTCCAGAAGAAAGTATGCCACATCTCCCTTTTGACCTCTATGGACAGCAGGTATGCATGTGGTACACATATACACAAAGTGCGTACATACATACATACATACTTGAACACAAATAATACATATATATATATATATAATAAAATAAACAAATATAAAAAGAAAAGAAAGTAGTGCTATTGTGTGCAAATTATACTTCCTAGCTGAACTAAATTAGATGAAGTCTCTATAAGATCAATGTTCCTTCCCACCACAATAGAGTCAATTCCCTGCCTGGAGCTTCTCAAAGGTAGTTTTGTGGAAGAAAAGTGAATCTGTTTAACATCAAATTCAAAGGGTCTATATCTTTTTTCAAAATGGTCTTTCTGATGTATTATTATTACTTAAACTTCAGCACAAACTGTTGTCAGTTGTCTTAGTTAGAGCCACTACTGCTGTGTTGAAATACCATAACCAAAACCACTTTATGGTAGCATTTCCTCGACTGAGTCTCCCCCTCTCTGATGACTCTAGCTTGTGTCAAGCTGACATAAAAACAGCCAGCACAATGTGTCAATATTGGTGCTTTCATAGAAATTTAACACATGCATGTATGTAGAAGTACACACACACACACACACACACACACACGCACACACGCACGCACGCACGCATACACATCCACGTCTGTGCTATCTTTGCTAAAGTGAGAAAGGCATCAATTCATCTGTATTGGAATCTTAGCAGCAGAAAGGTGGACAGCTAAAAGTTGCAATCCCCAATCATGCCTTTCCCATTGGACAGAAGTAAGTAGTAAGCACTCTGAACTTTGCAGAACAGTGCTGATTTTCCAAGTCTTTAGGGGATCTTTTTGATCTGAAATAAAAATCTTTTAGACACAAATAACTCCCATAGGAATAAACCTCTGCCCCTGAAGTTGAATGTCTTATTAATTCTTGTAAGTTTTAGAATCTTCTAAGACCCATTCTGTGACACTGTCATCCCCTGTTACTCAGGTCAGACTTAAATGATATTACAGGTTCTGGAGATTTTTAAATTTAAGTAATGCCTAGTTAAAAAACTTTTACTTTCTAAAGAAAGTCTGAATTTCAAATTGCATGGTAATATCATGGGTAATGTCTCTTTTTTGATGAATGATGGAGACAATCTATTCAGTCATTTGAGGAAACAAGCCAGCATATACCCAACTAACAAGGTGTATAATTAATTTATCCAAGGTGAAGACACTTTTCTGGTCTTTCATGATGGGCAAGTATTGTTTTTGAATGAAAAAAAAGAAAGAAACAAGGAGGACAGGACTGCTCCCAGGTATGGTGGAGGAGGTTTATTGTAGAGGAAGAGCACAGCCAGAGACAGAGATATCAGAGTCCAGTGTGAACGTGGCCAGACTGAGCCAGGACATGTGAGGAGAGGTGGGATGGGAGATCCAGAGAGGAGCAGCAGACCAAGAGGGGCTGCCTGGACCAAGAAACTGGCCACGAGGCCAGGAGGGTAAAGGGTAGACAACAAGGCCAGGTAACCAAAACTGTTGCATTATATAGGGAAGGGCAGCTGGGGAAGGGACGGCCAAGCCCCCAAGCTAGAGAAGTATAGGGCAGTGGGCTGGTATGCCAGCCAGAAGGACCTTGTAACAGGTGGGGACTGAGGGATACTGGGAGAACCCAGCTGCCAAGCCCAGTTTGATATGTTAAATACCACCTCAGTTAGCCATTTGTCCTGGGTTTTCAGCGGCCATATTTCCAAAGTGGTCACCTGAATAAAGTTACCACTCCGAGACAGGAACGAATGATCAAAGAACCTCACACTGCTTAGGATCAGTTCTTCAGAGAAGTTTCTGCAGTGTTGTTTACTTACATTTTTAATGTCTCACCAGAGCTGAAAGTGGCTTACACAAACATAAAATGAAGGAAATAGGAAAATAATTTAGGTTTCGGCACAAGCCTAAAACTTCAGCCAAACTGCTCATTCCCCCAGTATATCCAAACCAACAGGTTGATCTGCAATCACTGAGAGGCACTCACAGCCTGTATGTGTGGGACTACTTGTTACAACAAACAGGTGGATATCACTGTGAATGAAACGTAGGTCTAATTTAACCATGTGCAGGTACCGTACCATCATGAACTGATAATTTTAGTAGACATTTTGGGCTAGCATTTACAGTCCAGATGGCAGGAAAAATTAAAGATATTTTATTACCTTTCAGAACTTTGCAGAGTTTCTGAAATGGCTACTCTGTGATAAGGTGGTATTAGCTTTGCATTTCAGAGTCACAGCAGTGTAAATAAAATACCTTTAAAATGGAAATGACTTCTTTTAAAATATATCAGGACTCAAGGAAAGTAATTGTAACTTGACAGTGTGATTCTGTAAAAAAAAAAAAAAGAAGAAAAGAAAAGAAAAAAAAGAAATGTTTTCCAAAAGCATCATGAAATATTTTTAAAAACTGAACCTTGGTTTATAGAGACAATGAAAAATAAGCCACACAAGCTATTTTCAACCAGGTGTGTAAAAATTGTTGATGACTAGCCAACAGCTGAAGCATAGAAAAATGTAGATAAAAGGTGTAAATAAAATGTCTGGAGACCTCATGCCACAGTGGTCTTTGTGACTGGCGTCCATCTTATAAGCCAGATACTGTTTCAGTGTACAGGAAAATAGTGCCTCTCAGCCCCGTGTCTTCTACTTTACAGGTAAGAGAATGGACACCAGCTGATCTGCGCATGGAGATGACAGAGGGAAAAGCAGACTCAAGCTGCAGGTTCTTCTCCCCCACCTTATTGAAAATAGATTTCCCCCTCACTTAATATATCCTGACTATGGTTTCCCTCCCTCTACTCCTCCCAGTTCCTCCCCACGTCCTCTCCAATCCAGATCTACTCCCTTTCTGTCTTTCATTAGAAAACAAGCAGGCTTCTAAGGGATGAGAAATAAAACAAAATATAACAAGATGAGACAAAAATGAACACACCAGAATTTGACAGCACAAACAAACAAGGAAAAGAGCCCAAGAGAAGGCACAAGAAAAAGAGACCCACTCTTTCGTATACTCAGGAATCCCATAAAAACAGCAAGCTGGAAGCCATAATATACATGCAAAGGACCTGTAGGTTAAAGCAGAGAAGAAAATGCATAAATAAAATAAAGTAATGAGGTTAAAAAGCAGACAAGGAAAATTTTCCATCATGACATTATGAGACAAAGAACCTCCAAAGACGCCATTGCCTTTTTCTGTTGGCCATCTACTGCTGCCATGAGTCAAGCTGCAGTCTTAATCCATCTTTTTCTTCTAAAATGTGAACATACTCTCTATGAAGTTCCTCTCAAGCCATCCCCAGGAGAAAGATCATGCTATCCTTCATGTTGCATTCTGAACTTTTACAAAGAGAATTCCAGCACTACATTGGAAAGAAGACGTTTCTATTACTTACCAGTAAAACTACCTTTGATCAAAGTAAGCTGTAATGAGTTTACGTCTATCAGAATACTCCAAATATTACATATATCTGTGTTATCTTTGCAAGATCTAACATGAAATCCAAATGGGCTAAAATGGTCTTAAGAAGAATGAAAATGATCTTAGGCAACCAAGAACAAGTTTTTAAATCAAAATTTTGTTCACAAGCAATAAATTATTACCTTTTCTCAGTGATACAGCAGTCACAAGCCATTAATAACTCACATTATGCCTAATTTATTTAAGGAGTCTCAACTTCAATATTCAATTGAAAATTAAAATAATACAACATAACTCTTGATAAAGTAGGCAGCTCGTAGGCTGTGACTAGAGAGATCTGCTACCATATGACATTCTAAGCATGCTGTGGTAACCTCTTCTTTTCCAATGATCCAACAATCACATGAAGAAATGCCAGTGTGTGGTGGATTCCATCAAGAAAGTCAGTTGGAATGAAATACCATCTTGTGAAAAACTGCCTCATGAGACATCAAATGGATATTCAAAACTTCCTGTAACTGGGCGTTGAACTGAGTATGAAAAGATGGCCTGACCTGAAGAATGTTTTAGACTGTCGGTAATTAAACTTTATCAGTTAAATCAACTTGATTTAGTCATTCCCAGGAGAGAATGATCCTGACTTTGTCACAAAAAGCAAATGAGGATGTGATAAAGAGGTTTAGAACAATGAGGAGATTCAGTAATGCCCAAAGCAAGTTGTTATCAAATATAATGCAGGGTAAATAAAAAATTGGCCATCCCATAAAACATAATCATTAGCAATGTGTGTTATAGTTAAAATGAATGAAGAATCTGAAGAAGGGTTAAATACATTCTTGATCTTTTTCTTAAGAACATGCACCCTACAATCCCACTGAAGCCCATAAAGACATTTTTCAGGCACATGGCTCAGCCTGCCCCAACATCCACCCCATCTATGATCTGCTGGAGCATGTGAAGTGTCCTGACCCACAGACCCAAAGCTGTGGGATCTCCACGACACAGGGAACCAGCAGGATGTCCAGGAAGAGTCCTAGTGGGGGCCCAGCATCAAATTCAGAGTGGAAACCAGGGACCTCATACCAGACCAATGACTCTTTGCAAAGAACACTTGCAAGCAGAGATGTATGGACAAAGGAGTATACAGCAAGACTTGTTGGGTTGCACTGTAGCTTCCATTATGAGATTTTTAATTCTCCCCCTCCTTTTTTTTTACATTTTTCTTATTTTATTTTCTTTGTTTTTTGCTCTTGAAATTTGTTTTATTTGGAGCTGGGGTGTGCAGGGGTGGAAGGCAGATGTGAAGGGATGGGAAATGAATGGGATCAAGATACATGATGTGAAAAACACATAGAATAAATAAATTTTATTTTAGATTAAAAAATGTCAAATATTAAAAAAGACATTTTCAGGGAACTAGGTATGATCAATGAGATTATTATTATTAACACACAGAGATGTCCAGTGTAAACAGGAACCTAGAGCTACAGAAAAGGAGAGCAAATCCCCTGCCCTGGGCCTCTCACTTTTGCTGCTCACCATTTCAAATCTGTAAAACATGCTGTATGCTGGGAGATTTGCTTCAGTGACTGTGGGGACATGTCTGCAACAGTTTGAAATATTTTAAGAAAATGAAAATGAAAAAGAACCCAGCATATAGCCAGGCCAGTTTTGTCTTAGGTGTGCTTTACTAAGAAGAAATTCATCCATTGAATCCTATCTCAAATCCAGGTTTTCGGGTTCACCCTTGTAATACTAGTACTCTGGAGGGTCATGTGCTCCAGGTCAGTCTAGGAAGAAACAAAACAAAGCCACACATACATACACACACACACACACACACACACACACACACACACACACACAGAGGATAGGGGGAATCTTAAAAGTATTAGCAAAAAGAAATGGAAGGTAGCATTTCAGCTTGACCTATACACTATTTATATCTTTTTCTATGACTGGCAATTGCAAAATTGGCACAATAAGGATTATATTATATGAAATCAGTATGACAAAACTAACACTATTATCTTTATTATTTTTATTCTAACCTCTACCATCAATATAACAACATGCAAATCATAGCCAATTCTCTGCGCTGTATCATTTGCTGTATACACCCTCAGCTGATTCTTACAATTACCCTAAAAGGAAGATAAGGTTTTTCTCATTTGTATCTCCACTGCCATAAAAGGAAAATGCCCATAAGAGTGGTTAAGCAATTTGACTAGAGCAACACAGCTCATACATAAATAATGAACCAAAGGTCCACTAAGGTCTCCTGAATCAAGCTATGCCACGGGGTCACAGTAAAGGTAAAGAAAGAACTTGGTCATTTTCATCACAGTAACCATTTCTTTAAATGCCAGTACTTTTTTCCAAGGAATGAGTAACAGTCAAGCATTCCCTAAGGAGTTCTGTAGGAGAATTCCTGTTTCCACAGCTGTTGGCCTGGCTGCACTGAACTCCTAATAAGCTAGGTATAATTGCTCCCTTCCTTCAGTTATACACTGGTTTGTAAAAGGGGAGTGGAGATGGCTTGCCCATCCTCCATTTGCTTTTCCAACAACCAGTTCATCCTAAGTATGAAGCTTCTAAGTCTGGGAAGTAGCAAGAACCTTTGGAAAGCAGAGTTAAGATGACATGGTCTTTCTAATTTAGCAGTGCTGTGCACTTCAATTGAAAAGAAATTCCAGAAAGGCAGAACTGTCGGTACCCAACCCTAATGCTCAGTGACATGTTGTCCTATGAGCTGGTGATAGCAAATGAAATTTAGGAACAGCAGCTAGGTGTAAAAGAATTTACCATGTAAGAATCATCAGGAACAGGGCATGATGCCTAAATATAAGAGGAACTAAAAAAAATAGTCATTGAGCAATAGAGTCCCTGCTTCCTGAAGATTCACCAGTATTTACAAGCATTCACTTTGAATTCTGTGTACAAAAAAAAAAAAATAGAATTAAGATGGAATGTGAACAATCTTATTATACACTTACATAATATTCTGTTTGTGGTTCTGCTGAACTGAATTGAGTCTTGTCCTGCCAGGAAACGAAAAAAGGCAAAACAAAGAAAAACCACAAAGTGTTTGCATTGAGAAAAACCATAAGGTATACTAGCTCACGTGTCTAGGTATCCTTTGAATCAGTTTTCAGCATCTTTCCTGACTCCCCTCATTAAGAGTTAGATAAAATACTAGACATCATGTTGATTTTGTATTTGTATATGTTGCTTATTTTAAAAATTCATCTTATTTATTTAAAAACAACTTCTATTATTAACAATAATATTCTCTCTTGATATGTGTGTGTGTGTGTGTGTGTTTGTGTATGTGTGTATAGATATGTGAATAAGATGTGTGAATATTTATGTGTGCACAGCAGCTAAGGGGAACATCATGTGTCCTATTCTGTCATTCTCTGCCTCTTTCTGTTGAGATAGGGTCTTGTAGTTGAAGTTTTCCTGTGTCCACCCAACTCCTGCAGTCACTCAGACACAAGTAAACTCATAGAGACTTATATTACTTATAAACTCTATGGCCATGACAGGCCTCTTGCTATCTAGTTCTTTTTTTTTTTTTTTTTTTTTTTTGGTTTTTCGAGACAGGGTTTCTCTGTGTAGCTTTGCGCCTTTCCTGGAACTCACTTGGTAGCCCAGGCTGGCCTCGAACTCACAGAGATCCGCCTGGCTCTGCCTCCCGAGTGCTGGGATTAAAGGCGTGCGCCACCACCGCCCGGCCCTATCTAGTTCTTATATCTTAAATTAACCCATTTCTATTAATCTATAAGTTGCTACATGGCTTACTGGTACTTTACATCTTGCTTTTCATGGTGAAGGCAGTGCTGGCTGGCTCAGTCTTCCACTTCCCAGAATTTTCCTCACTGCTTTATCCCACCTGTCCTATACTTCCTGCCTGGCTACTGGCCAATCAGTGTTTTATTTATCAATCAGTCAGAGCAACACATTCACAGCATGCAGAAAGACATCCCCAGCAGGGTCTCTCACTGAACCTGGAGCCCGAGGCATTTTGGCTAGCATGGCCCTGTGATCCCCCTGTCTCTTTCAGCCCACCCTACCCCAGCACTAGATTTAGTGTGCACAGTCACACCCAGCCTTATTTTTTTTTTAATAATTGATTGCTGAGGATCCAAATTCAGGTCTCTATACTCACGCAGCAAATGCTCTTACCTGATGTACCATCTCCCATCCCTAAAATAAATAAATAAATAAATAAATAAATAAATAAATAAATAAATAAATAAATAAAAATTACAACTTAATACTCTCTTCTGAAAATTTAAAACTGAGTCCTCTATAGTCTATTCTGCCCTTGACCTCCCTATGGAGCTGAGGATGATCTTGAACTATCCCCTTGCCTCTATCTCTAGTGCTAGGCTTGTAGGCATGTGCCATCGTAAGTGGTTTCAGCAGTGCCAAGGACCAAATCCAGACCTAGTGAATGCTAAGCACTAACTCTAATGACTCAGCTATATGCCCAGCTCAGAATTTTAAAGAAATTTAATGCTCTCTTATCGCTTCTTGAGCCTCTAATTGAAGTACAATGATGATGAGGGAGATTGTACATGGAGAGCAGTGACTTGGTGTCTATGTGCCACAGAAAAGAAAGATGCCACATTTTGAAAAGTGTGAATAAAAGAATGGCATACTTGGTTTTACTCTACATGAGTGGTTCTCAGCTTTCCTAATGCCTCAACCCTTTAATACAATCCCTCCTCGTGTCTTGGTGACCCCCAAGCGCAACATTATTTTTAGTGCTACTTCATAACTATTGCTATTGTTATGAATCATAATGTAAATATCTGATAAACGAGACATCTGATATGCGGCCCCTCCAAAGGGGTCACAGCACACAGGTTGCGAACCATTGCTCTACATCATTAATTACAGTTTAGAAAAAATAGGAGGCTCGGTTACTTTACCTCTGTTTGCTCTTAGGCTCGCAAAAAGAATCTTGGTGTGTCTATGTATTGTATCTATAATAAGGTCACCGTGTATGACATAGAGCTGAATCAACGAGAGAAAATGTAGGTAAGTGGTTGATTGGCCCTTGATGAAGTTTGAATAGCTTCAGATTGCATCTCACCCACACCCCCAGAGTTGAGCCTCTTAAAATACTTTTTCATAGAACACTGGGTGCTTCATTTTCAGTTTTGCTTCTAGCAAGTTTTGTTCTCTTTTCTTTTCTTTCTTAATCCCTTTTTATCCTTCTCAAAATAAGGACAAGGAGCCCGGGTGATTCATCTTATTCTCACCTCCTGTGAATCATGCTGGGATTCGTAAGTGTCCTTCACCAGATGAGATGGCAGCCTCAACTACCTCGGCCGCCTCAGCTGCAGACTGGAGGCCGAATCTGATTGCTAACTGGTGAGGTTCTGTTGCCTCTTGAAAGTTCTGCCTGTGAAATCTGAAGCTGCCATTCACTTGTTTTTAGAATGAATGTGCTTTTAAATCTGTGCAATTCAGACATGCACAGTGCTGAAGGGTTTCTGACACTCACCCCTCAGGTGTTTAGTTAAGTACACATCCCAACTTCCCTTCTTATGTGAGATATTCTATTAGCTTTAAGGCAAAAGAGAAACAGAATTTGGCATGACCACATCTGTGCTATGGACTAAAACATTTATTAGACCATGGGTTGGGTCTACAGAATAGCACTATCTGGGTTTCTCTAACGACATTTCTGGGATGCGTTAAGCCCTTTATTCTTAGCCTCATTGTCTTTTTACCAAGAAGAGGTCTCTAGTTTTATTTTGTTTTTGTCCTCCCTGATAGTTGGAATGCTAAAGGAATTCCTTATTTGTCTTTTCAGTTTTCATTTATCCCAAGATTGAACAGCCTGAGGGTTTGACCCTATCTGTAGGGATGTTTTTGTGGTAAGAAACATTGCTGTGTCCCTGTGGTGGTTTGAAAGAAAATAGCCTCCAAAGGGAGGGGAACTATTAGGAGGTGTGGCCTTGTTGGAGGGGGCGTGGCCTTGTTGGAGGAAGTGTGTCACTATGGAAGTGGGCTTTGAGGTCTCCTATGCTCAATCTACTCCCAGTGTCACAGTCCACTTCCTGTTGCTTGCATATCATGTAGCAGCTCCTTCTCCAGCACCATGCCTGTCTGCACATCACCATGCTCCCCATCATGGTGATAATGGACTAAACCTCTGAAACTGTAAGCCACCACCTCAATGAAATGTTTTCCTTTATAAGAGTTGCTGTAGTCATGATGTCTTTTCACAGCAATAACATCTTAAAGTAAGATGGTCCCTGAAGTAAGAGCTGTTTCCTTCCTGTTGCTCTGTCAGAGTCTTCACTAAGACAGGCCCTGGCTTCATCTGTGTCTGATCTTCTGGATGGGAAATACAGTTTCTGGACATAGACCCCAGACACCTAGCATCCTTTTCTATACCTTACACTGATAGTGACTGGGAATCTGGGGAAGCTACAACTCTCCATACTAAATACTAAAAAATGTATTTGTGGTCTACCTTCATTAGACTTCCTCTACAGCTATGACAAGCTAGTTAATTTATCAGAATCACTTTGCAGGCTATCATCTCCCTTTATCATTTATTTACCAGTCTTGATTACTAAATTAGCACTCATTTAATTTATGGCTTGATTTATATATTAAGCTCTATCCTGTTTATTCCTAGTTTTTTTTTAAATGTCTGTGAAACTCTTTAACTGCCTTGAGAAATTCAATAATCCAGAAGTTTGCAAAATTTCACCATAAAGTAGTGCTGATGGGTGAGGGTGATAGAACAGTCATACTAGGCATGTTCTGAGTCACATTGTTAAGATGTTTTTAGATCTTCCAGTTTAAGACAATAGATTGTGCACCAGAATTATCTTTCACTTTACAAAATACCCCTCTAAAAAGATAGGACAGAAAACTGAAGAAGTTTAACAGTGAAATGAAATAAGCAAGAACCATTTAATGTTAGATTAAAAGCTACTTGGAAGATAAACATTAGCAAGGAGTATTGGGAAATACACAAGGGAGAAAAGTCATAGATTTAAAAACATGTTGGAAGTGGACATCATAACCCGTGCAGAGACTCAGACTCTCTATCAAGGTTGGTAAATGACAACCCATTGGCCAAATTTAGTTAAATGTCTTTATTTTTTACACAAATGAAGTACTGTTATAATCTAATAACACATAACATTTCCTTGGGTTGCTTTCATGTTGCAATGGCCAAGGTATAAAATCTAAAATACAATGTGTGCTCTTTGGCTCTGCAGAAATCTTTGCCAAGGTCTTATTTAAATCTAGGAATGGAATGGATCATAAATGATCAGCGAGACAAGAAGGATTGAAAAGAGAGGTCAAGGGAAGATATGGATGCAGTTGCCTGCACACCCTCCTTCCATCTCTTACCTTCTTACATTGTAGATGAGGTGACATCCAACCAGGACTGAAAGACTGAGACTCACATTGAGCTGAAGAAGGAAAACACATCTTTTAGTTTCAGACTTTAAAGAAAAAAAGAGACCAAAAATGTTTCCCCCAAGATCATATAGAAGTTATAAAATGTTATGTCTCTATGCTTTAGTGGCAACCACTTTCTTACAATGATACCCCATCTCTTTTGTGAAAAATCATTTATCCCTTGTGCTGCTCAATTGCTGAACCTTAAATACTCCATAACAGCATTAGATACCTAGCTAATGCCACTTCCAATTTTGATTCAGAGCAAATAGCCCAGAATTCATTACTACTTTCCCTAGTTATTCCTTTGATTCCTTCATTGAATACTCAAACTCTATGAAAAACTTGTTCCTCCTCCTTAATGGCCCGCAGAATTCCTCTGGAGTACACTCACTCACCTGACCATATTTTATGAAGCTTATTCTAGATACTCCATACTGGAGTATTCTTTAACATCTATCAAAAGTATTATTTCGAAAAGGCAAGAACATATAACCATAAGGTAAACACATAAACATGTAACAAAGATATATGATTCAGGTTGAGAGTGTGGCTTAGTGGTGGTGGCACTTGTGAGGACCCACGCTGTGATCTACAACACCATGCATCAAATCAATCAATCAATCAATCAATCAGTCAGTCAGTAAATATACATAGAAGAAATTTAATGAAAAGTTGTGATGTTGTAAGAGTAATTAGGTTAGTTACAAAACAGATGAATGTCCATCTAGGACTAAACTATAATGTTCAGCATAATTTCTTCTACTGGATAAAAATTAACTTCATCTTTAATGAACAAAAAAAATTAACCTCTACCCCCAAGGAGTTGTAAAATAGTACAGCCAATAAAGCACAAACCCCAGAAGAACACTAAAAGAATACTTAGTAATAGTTTCTGCTCTTTCTCTGTTTCCAGTAATTTCTCTTACAAAGCAAACCACAATGGGCATAGATGATCTTCCAGTTCTCAGCAAACTATTGATAGAGTGCTTTTCAATTAATTGTTAATGTCTCTAAATAATCTAGAAAAAGTATCTGAGGGGAATGAGGAAGGTATTAATGTGACAGAATCCAAACCACTTGCTGATGGCATTCATAAAAATCCATGACATGATGGTTCAATCTGGCCTGATATCCTTAGGGTAAAGCTGGCAGGAGATAATCTGTGCAGATTCAGGTGGTCAAAATCTTCATCTACTCCACTACAGATGAAAATATGCATCAAGATAGTTTGGATTGGCCTCAAACACTACATTGGACAAAGAATAAGCTGGGTGTAGTGGTATAGGCTTGTAATCCCAGACACTGGATTGGCTGAGGCAAGAAGAACAAAAGTTCAAAGACTGCCTTTGCTACAGAATGACCTCAATAGACACAAATGCATGTTTTTGATTCCTGGACATGTAAAAGAAAAAGCCTGAGGGCCAGGATGACTGGGTAGAGACTGTGTCTTCTAGATGTGATGGGCATGCTGTACCAATGGAATCTGGACTATCTTACCTGCATCAGGATCACTCTAGTTGATATGGCAGAGCAGATGAGAAACATTGCACAAGGGTTCACTCCCAGATGAAGAGCTACAGGCAGTCAATGGCTGCTGACAGAGAGAATCAGTGTGTGTGTGTGTGTGTGTGTGTGTGTGTGTGTGTGTGTGTGTGTGTGTGTGTTTGTGTGTGTGTAATAGTTAAAAAATAGATCTTGAACTCAAGAGAGGGTGGTGGGTAGGGAAACAGGAGCAGTTGGAGAAAGAAGAGGTGAAAAGACATAAATATAGTACTCATGTATAAAATTTTCAAAAAATTAAAATTGAAACTACTAGAAAATATTTTTAAAAACCAGACCTCTTCAAGAAAACAAATAAAATTCCAGACACATGTAATACATTAACAAAATTGTGAGACAAAATATTCAAGTCCAGCTACTAGCCCAAGTATCTGTGTTGTATATTGAATGAGAAGATGGAACCTAAAATGTTAAAGAAAACCTACTAAGCATCAAATACTTCTGAGAAAGCATAATTTAGTATCTTCGTAGATCAACTTCATACCAAACATCTCTCTTTGAATGAAATTACTCTCAGAAAAGTTGAAACGAATAAACAATATCTCCCACTCTTGGGTTAACTCACAGTGAAATTTAATGTTCTTCCCTAATTGACAGAACTCATAATGCACATGGAAAACAACGATCTCTACCCCACAGGAACTCTGACAATGGTGAATGTTAAATCTTCAAACACATGAGTCCTAGCGTGTGTGCTGCATTGTCTTCTTTGCTGTACACAGCCTCTGGACTCCCCAGAAGAGCAATAAAGTAACAACTTGCTATACTTTTGTCCCTTTCATTTGATATTTCTGAAAAGGCTTTATGGACAGGGACATTGTGCTAAAGTGATGCTAGATGGTGAATTTCAAGGCAATGTCATCATTGCAGGACAATGTCAAGTGCTCACAAAATTTGGCTCTCTGATAGATGCTCATGGCTTTCTCCACTCTTAGAACACACACAAAGGGGGCCTAATTAGCATGCCTGGGTTATAGATCTTGTAATCACTACGATTCACAGGTTGAATTAAAATTAACAACACCACACAATTGCTCAGCTGTTGAAAGAACACAGCTGTAACCAGCAGAAAGGAAGAAATAAAAACAGCTACTGAAAGAGCTGAAATGGATGGCTTAGGGGTGTTTTGGATTTTTGTCTTCCAGTTTCCCACTCTCCTTTCATAGGCTCCTGGGTGTTTTTCTTCTTTGGCTGTTATGTGACATGGGCAGCTCTATGTGCCTTTTGGAGAAGGCTACCAAAGGAGGCTCTGAGAACCGACTCTCTGCTATCACAGATAATAATACACTTGACCCTTAGCATTTCTCTACCTAATGTAGCCAAAGATGCAAGTTTCATTATTTTTCCTTTTGTCTTCTGGTAGGATAAAATGTTCATTATGTTAATTTAAATACTAATCTCCCCCTATGTTCCTAGATGCCAGTAATAATCTGTGTCTGGAAAATCACAGTGGTACATTTTGGACCAACTAACAGGCATGCCTAAATCCTTGGAATCAGATAGACTCTAATGAAGAGCAATGAGCCTCCAGCCCAAAAAATGTCAGCAAGGATTTTACTGTATAATTTGTTGTATAACTTCCAGAAGTTTATGGATTCACTTAACCAATTCTTTTTTTTTTTTTTTGTGGGGAACTACTTTAGCAGATATATTTCTTATTACTTCTTATATACTTCTTATATTCATTCCATCTTCTTAATTCTTATTTAAACTTACATTTACAACTAGTATCTTTACCTCTTATAAGCTTATTACTGTATGTTTTAGGACTACCTTAGATTCTTCTTGCAAGCTTATATTTTTAAAGGAACTCTATGGATTTATTTTACAAACTTATGTAGAGCTACCATTAGCATATATTTAACTTAGTAAACACCTAAAGATTTCTTAACACAGATCTAACAAGACAGAATTTTTACAAACTCATATATCTTATTTTCATCTTTTTCTATTTCTTACTCTTAATTATTATCACTATCTCTATTAGAAAGATTCTCTTAACTAGACAGAAAGTACGTACATCATTTCTAAAGTTTAGAGCTTATAGTCAACACCCACAACAGCCCTTCCACAGCTCCTTCAGAGAAACCCCTCTCCCACTGATTCCACTCTCGCCCTGCACGGTCCCTTCCCCCCAGATGCAGAGCCCCAGACATCCCAGGCTGCTCTGCTCCTCTGCTAGCTGCCTTTGGAGGTAGGGGCTTTCTTTTTTCCCCAAATCTGCCTCAAACTCTTAGCAGCTTTCACAGGTCATGCATTTTCTGGGGAGGAATTTGTCCCTTCTATTTCTTCAGATGTTGGTGTGGGTTTATCTATTGCCTGAGTTTTCATGGGTGTATTTAGCTTCTTTAGGTTGGATTTTTCCTTCTAGTGCTTTCTGTAAGGCTGGGTTTGTGGATAGGTATTGATTAAATCTGGTTTTATCATGGAATATTTTGTTTACTCCGCCTATGGTGACTGAGAGTTTTGCTGGGTATAATAGTCTAGGTTGGCATCCATGGTCTCTTAGTGTCTGCATAACATTTGTCCAGGACCTTCTAGCTTTCATAGTCTCTATTGAAAAGTCTGGTGGATTCTGATAGGTTTGCCTTTATATGTTACTTGGTCTTTCTCCTTTGCAGCTCTTAATATTTTTTCTTTGATCTGTATGTTTAATGTTTTGATTATTATGTGATGAGAAGACTTTCTTTTTGGGTCCAGCCTATTTGGTGTTCTGTAAGCTTCTTGTATCTTCATAGGTATTTCTTTCTTTAGGTTAGGAAAATTTTCTTCTATGATTTTGTTGAATATATTTTCTGTGCCTTTGAGTTGGTTTTCTTCACCTTCTTCTATCCCTATTATTCTTAGGTTTGGTCTTTTCATGGTATCCCAGATTTTTTGGATGTTTTGTGTTACGACTTTTTTATCTTTAGTGTTTTCTTTAACTGACGAATCTATTTTCTCTATTGTGTCTTCAGTGTCAGAGATTCTCTGTTCCATCTCTTGTATTCGGTTGGTTATGCTTCTTTCTGTAGTTCCTGTTCCTTTAGTCAGGGTTTCTATTCCCAGCATTCCCTCAGCTTGTGTTTTCTTTGTTGTCTCAATTTCTTTTTTCAGATCTTGGAATGTTTCTTTCATCTGTTTAATTATTTTTTCTAGGCTTTCTTTGCTTTCTTCCAATTTTTTGTTTGTTTTTTCTTTCATTTCTTTAAGGGAAATTTTATTTCCTCTTTAAGGAAGCTTTTCATTTCCTCTTTAATGGAGTTTTTCATTTCCTCTTTAAGGGAATTTTTTATTTCCTCTTTAATGGAGTTTTTCATTTCCTCTTTAAGGAAATTTTTTATTTCCTCTTTAATGGAAATTTTCATTTCCTCTTTGAAGAAATTTTTTATTTCCTCTTTAGGGGTATTTTTTATTTCTTCTTTAAGGGCCTCTATCATCTTCTTAACGTCATTTTTAAGATTGATTTCTTCTGTTTCTTCTGCCTTGGTATGTTCAGGACTTGCAATTGTAGGGTCGGTAGGTTCTGGTGTTGTCATATAAGTCTTTATGCTGTTGGCTGTATTTTTCCGTTGGCGTCTACTCATCTCTTTTTCTGCTCAGTGCAGATGGTGTAAGACCCTAACCCTTCAGGCTTATACCTCCAAGCCTCAGAAATGAGAAACTTCAAGCACCAGGAAATGAGAAACTAAAAATCTGGTTCCCTGGGCAAGCTGACCACCCCTGTTCTCAGTCGGTGAGGTGTATACTTACGATTCTGGTGCTCTGGTTTGGTGGTTGGGTGATCTTGATAAGTTCTTTTGAGAGCTTCTTGAAATACAGGATCCAAAGACACCTCTTATTCCGTGGCTTGCTGTATAGCTGGGTGGCTGGCCCCTGATGTCCTCCTCCTTCTCTGGCTCTTCGATCCTTCAGATTCCGGGGAGCACTGCGGTGTCCTCCCTCGTTGCCTCTGTAGTCACAACTGCACTGATCCCTGCCTGGGAGCCCAGGTCCTGCCCCGTGCTGCGCTCTCCACTAGTTCCCAATTGAGAAGCAATCAGCAAGGTGATTAACATCAACTGTGCGGGTTCGGGTGTCCCTGGATCTTGTAGCTCCTCTTCTTGCGTTCACCCAGCTCTGTCGCGCCCCAAAGGGTCACCCGGGGAGTCCTGGCGCTGCTCCTTCCCTGTGCACGCTACAACCATGCTGCTTGCTAGTACCGCGCTTCCGGAGATCCGCTCACCCGCAGGCCTGGGAAGACCGCGAGGGAAGGATCGATCCAAAGCGCGGATTTCCGAGGAAGGCAGAGATACTTTGATGCTCTAGCCAGCTTTTCTTAACTTAAATTAATCCATCAATCTTTTGTCTCTAAGTTTTTTATCTTTCTCTTTTTCTGTATACCTTTTTTGACGTCTTTCTTTGTGGGCCTGTTCCTCTTAACCAATTCTTATAATAGAAGAGACAATATTTGGTTGAAACAAAAGCTTTCTTCGGGCAGTATAACATCACTTGCAGATTGTTCGGCTGTACCTATTAGGTGACACACAAGTAGGAAAGCTGCAGGTTCTGTTCTTCAAGTTTGCTTCTCTGTACTCTGGTATCACAGATAAAACAAGGTTTGTGACCACATCTTGGTGTTCAAAGGTTACTGGAGTAGCAAACACTGTGTTGTGGAATATTATTTTAAGGTGTGTTACATTTGTTTATGCTCTGGAACATTTGTTTAGTGATGCAACCCTGTGTTGTATTCTTTATGCTGCATTTGTTTAACTCTGTGAAGCTGTGTTACTGCACCTGTCTAAAAAACCTGAGGAAGGCCAATAGTGAATTAGGAGAAAGGATAGATGGAAGTGGCAGGCAGAGAGGATAAATAGGAGAAATCTGTGAGAAAAGGAGAAAAAAGAGCAAGAGAACAAGGAGAGGAGGATGCAAGGGGCCGGCCACTCATCTGCACAGCCAGCCATGAAATAAGAGTGAAAGTAAGATACACAGAAGTAAGAAAAGGAAAAAGCCCAGAGGCAAAAGGTAGACAGATAATTTAAGAAAAGCTGGCAAGAAACAAGCCAAGCTAAGGCTGGGCATTTATAATTAAGAATAAGCCTCTGTGTGTGATTTTTTTATTTTGGGAGCTGAGTGGCAGGCCCCCTAAAAGAGCAACAAGAAACTACAACACTGGTTATCTATTTTGATCATTTTGTCCTCACTCAGGTTTCTTGCCATATAGGTTCCAAGTCTCCTTAAGCTATTCTTGTGCAAAATCATGTGGTTTATCTGACTCCAACTGATGCCCACTGTGTGCTCGTAATGAAAAATCCAGTACTTCATAGACCATCAAGACAAAATATTCATTAACAAGAGAAAATTAAGCTAACATTTTGTTCATGTTGCATACACCAAAACCAAGAATTAAGCAGAATGAAGTGACTGTATAAGCTTCATAGATGCCATGTTAGCATCTATTGAAGATTGAGAGACACATTGCAGATTGAATCAGAGCTATTCTGTGAATCTCTTTATGTGAAAAAGTATTAAGCCATAAAATTGAATCATATTTAGATACAAATTCTGTGTGTATTCAATTGCACATTTAAATGAATTGATTTACTGTAAGAGAATAATTGAAACCAGGAATGAATCACAAAATTCAACATAGGTTCCCTATTATTGGATATCAAAAAAGGAGAGAAAGAGAGAAAGAGAGAAAGAGAGAAAGAGAGAAAGAAAGAAAGAAAGAAAGAAAGAAAGAAAGAAAGAAAGAAAGAAAGAAAACATCAATAAACTGTAGTTGGAAGTTTTCTTGTGTCCTGGCTGGCCGGCGATTGGGACAAAGCTCTCCTTCTCATGTTCCCCAAGTAAGCACAAAGAGGCTTGTATTAATTATAATTGCTTGGCCATCAACTCAACTTATTACTGACTAGCTCTTATACTTGAATTAACCCGTAATTCTTATCTATGTTTAGCCATGAGGTTTGGTACCTTTTCTCAGTTCTGTCTTGTCATTTTGCTTCCTATGTGTCTGGCTGGCGACTCCTGACTTAGCCCTCCTCTTCCCAGAATTCTCCTCTCTGCTTGCCCCACCTATACTTCCTGCCTGGCTACTGGCCAGTCAGTTTTTTATTTATCAACCAATCAGAGCAACACACATTCACAGCATACAGAACAACATCCCATAGGAATAAACCCCCATATTTTTTAAATTAGATCCTACTTCAGATATTGTGGTGCTGCCCATTTGGAGAATAACCTGGACATCAATAGTCTTAGGTTTTCCATCAGAATTTCACATCCAACAAAGTTTATGAGATATGTATGCAAATGATATCATTTCAGAATAGACTAGTCTTGTCTAATTGAAGGTCTGTGTATAGCTGCCATTTCTTCATTACTATATAATCCTTTAAGTTAGAGGTTCCTATGTGTCTAAAGCCATGATGTCTATATAAAAGTGAGCCATTTGTGAGGCTTATTGATAAATGGAAAAAGATGTATGAAAAAACAAAGAAATACTGAGGACATAAACCTCAGGTTTGCTATTTGAAGATAAGCAAAACCATCAGGGCACATCAAAAAGCCCTTCTCTGTGGCTCAAAGATTAAGATACTCTGTTAAATCGTAGTAAGGTGTAGTCAACAAACAATGAGAAGAAATGAGTATGTATAAATGACAGCTATGTTTTTTGACTTTCCCCTTTCCTTGTTGGCAAGCTGACTTCAGGACTGGTGTAGTACAGAATTTTTCCATTCTAAAATGAGCCTGTAAGTATTTAGGATATCTTAGAGGAATCATGGGCCACACAGACCCTTCATTCATTCTGAATTCATCCGTCATTCTGAATTCACAGCACAAGAACTCAATATTTTTGCTCAAATGCAGAGTCATTCTGCAGCTCAAGTCCCACCAATATCATTCTTTGTCCCATTCCTCAAGGCCAGACAAGGTTAGGAATTGTCATTTCCTTTATCTTACCTTAAGCTTTGGTACGACAACCCACAGAGAACTTAATAATCACCAGTGCCTGAAGCTAATAATAACGGATTTAAGATCTATAAAGTCATAGCTGTATAAGCAAGCAATGAAAGTCCATTTTTATTAAAATTATATCTTTTTACTAAGAACAAGTGACACCTCACATATGGGATGGGAATATAAAATGAGACAGATGATGATTTTAATTATGCTTAATTAAAAATTGTACATATGTGACTATGACAAAGCAAAGCACATTTGGCTTCAACTCTTCTTTGCTAGAAACAGGTAGGATGAAATCTAGCTTTTAAAGGATGAAATCAAGTCATTCCAAAGGAGTTGTACTGAAATAAAACTGCTTAGGTGGGACTTTCAAATGCACAGTGAAATATTCACAAGTATTTCTTGGGAAGTGGTTTCAGAATTTGAACCCAGAGGTTTGGAGGAATTATTTGTGAAGACAACCTATAGCTTCCACATAGCTTTCTTACCATTGTAAGAAGAGGAAAAACCTGGAGATGGCCTCATGGACAAGTAGAATGGACATTGCAGTGCAAGAATAAAAATGAAGTTCATGATCCTTCAGTTCCACTAGAATATTTCCTCAAGACCCCATGGTAAAGGAAGCCCCACTCTGTGAACAGAGATACCAATAAATGTCATTATTCATCTCTTAGATAAAGAGAGAAATAACCCAGGCTAAGGATATGTGGAAGAACCAGTGGAGACATTGTCTGGGTGAGGAGAACCCTGGTATTGGTGTCTGGAAGATGGTAAAAAGGGAATCTTGGTGTTGAGGCAAACCCACGGGTCTATTGGAATAACACAGAAGGGTTGCCATGACTTCCATTAATGTCATTATGAAAGTGCATTCTGAATAGGAAGCATTCAACGATGGTGGAGAATGATTTGTCCCATGGATATCAATCAAAACCCCTGAACAGCCACACAGTTCCCACACATAGACTTTACAAGTATACTGCCTGGAATGTAAGCTATGAAAGGGCTCAGAGTCCAGACTTCCTTTCTCTAAGGCTACTGTTTCTACTGAATGACTAGCAAAGACCTACACACAGCCCATCCCTTTAGGACATGAAGCCTGAATTCTGGAGAGAGGTGGATTACACAGGCACCCCAGCACTCTAATCCTGGAGGGAACTTTGATTGTTCCTTGAGGAAAATTCCAGGTATTCCAGATGATGAACTACATTCCCTGCTCTTTATGGGAGCAATGACTTAGGGAACACCTATAAAGATCTATTAAACAAATAATCTGCTCACCTGGATTTCTTATAGAACATTATCTCAAACCAGATTCCCCCTTACAGTGAAGAAAGACGGAGAGTGAGTTACATGACCATCTGGGAGCACGCATCCAAATAGAATGTCCAAAGACTCTTTGAAGTCTAAGGTATAAGCTGAAGTACCTTAAGTGTTTGGGGTCTCCTTTCAGGGTGTGACAACTACATTGACTCAGTGGCCAATACAAAGTGCTAAAGCTAAATATCAACTGTCTGCAACTAAAATTCACTGGCTGAAAACTGAGGACGAACATAGAGTTGGGTCTCCCACCATGACTCCTAGTGACACAAATACAGAATATAAAACACGTGCCACTACTCTCTGCTGCCCGGGTCACTTCATGGGAGACTTTGGGAGGAGTCAGGAGATGGAATGTTCTTCCACCAGAGCAAAGAGCCCATTAGACTTAGAGCTGCCATTATCTTTCCTTATATCAGCAGAGACACGAGTAAGGGCAAACACCACCATCCTTGGAATTGTAGTTGACTCCTGCCATGACACGCAGGCAAGGTTGCTGCCGAACTATGACAGCAGGGAGTTGTTCCATCTGGATTTTGAGTTATTGGTACATCATTAGTGCTGTGATATCCAGTTAGAATGGTAGACTAGTGGTTACACCAACAACTGTAGAGAGACAAAGAGTTCTCACTCCCTTTGCGATTGAAGACTTGTTCACGCTTGTAGGCCAACAACTTATGCCCACTGACATGTTGGTTAAGTAAGAAACTAGAATGTGATATAGAAAACAGATAACAAATGTCGATGACAACATTGGGATTTTTTCCAGTCAAGGGACCTGTATATTTTTATTCTACATTTTTATAGATTGTCTCACTAAACATATAGTCTCACTTCTAGAATGTCTTATTTGGAAACAGGATACTTTCAAAAGCAATTGTTTAAAATGGGGTCATAATGGAATTAGATAGGATGTTAATACCATAAGCCTGGAATTCGTGTATGAAGATGGACATGTAGACACATGAGCTGAAATGTAATGTGAGTGCATAAACAGATGGAAACAGCCACAGAAGGAAAGAGGCAGATGCTGTAGCTACATTATAAGCTAAGGCACACCCAAGATTATTGGATTCTGGAAAAGAAAAGAAGGAACTCAGTCTTGAGGTGGATCATAGAGACAGTAGCCCTGTGAACACCTTCATTTTTATATTCCAATGTTCTGTAAGTGAACAAGAATAAATCATTTAAATCTATTCAGTTTGTAGTGATTTGTGACAACCACGCTAAGAAAACAACACACCGACTGAAGTGGGTGCTTTTGTAGAAATTTCAGTTATGTACATATCAAGGTTCTATAATGAGTGTATCCAACTAGTTTTAAGAATGGGCCATGGAGAGAGACTCTACTGCATCCCTGTGGACCACTGTTTGCTCAGTCATTGCTCTTTGTACCAGCTACACACAGGTGAACCATTGAACACATCAAAGGATGAACATCCTTTACCTCCTGTACTGTCTTTTCTTGATGTTTCAGCTTTAGAAACTAGCAGTTCCTGTTCAGCAAAGGCACATATGATGTGCCTGGCAGTATAAGAAAATCAATGCACTAATCTTTTACCAGTGGGCGATGGAAACTGGTAGCTAAGATTCCTACCCCCATGTCTGGGGTTAACCATCTAAGATGATTTCTACATGGCTCCTCAGAGTATCCACTACAGCAACCAGATCAAAGGTGGATATCTGTTAATGTCCTTTCTGTCCTTCCTTGTTTTACTGTTTTCTTTCATCTCTACAGATTTCTAGGATCTGTTCTCAAATCTAATGTACAAGAAGTGAGCAGTCTTTGCCACCACTAAATAATTCAAGATTTAAAAAAAAGGCAATGAAGCTGATTTCTTTGGTTATCACAAAAAACTAGTATATTATTTTCCATATAATAGTTCTTCTATAAATATTATATGTTGTAAGAATGAAGAGACAATAACATTGAGCTATCAATTATTGCACGTTGCATACATATAATTAACTGCATATTCAAATAATGTAACATCTTTGTAATGATCCAGGCTGCGTTTCTTTTTCTTGCCAGCATGAATAGTGTGAGAAAATTTATTTGAAACAGAAAGACAAGCCTGCTGTGGAAAGTTGATAATGTATGACCTTAATAATGTTATTAAAAATAAAATTAGGTTCCTAGTGTTTACGTAATCTCAGAGAACCACACAGGCTCCAGGTCTTTGCCTCAACAGCTGACCCCTGATAGAAGGTCATGTGACTTTTCTCACCCTTGTCCTTTAAGATCAGGTACTCTTTGATCAAAGGTCATAGAAATTATTCTATGGAACAAATCTATCTGAAAAGCTTTCTACAATCCCAAGATGAATTTCTCTGTCCCTGAATACAAAAATTCAGAGAAAAGTAGAGTTTAAATGAATGAGTCCAGAGTCTACCTAATTGGCACTGTCTAACATGATTGTGTCTGTGGAAGCCCAGGCTGGAACATGTGGAATCTTTGGCTTGTTCTCTGGCATTCCAAATAGGTGCAGTACCCTGGAGTACGTCAAATGATGAGGGTTACAAGGAGCCCTGTCCCTGCCCTGCTCCAGTTATCACTAATGTCATGCTGCCTCAATTTTCTGACCTTGTGTCTTCTCCTCATTTTTAGTCTTTTAATGCATGAGGAGAGGTAAGATCTGCTCTCTGGTGTTCTAAGGAAGAAGTATCTTCACGTTGGATAGTTTCCCCACCTTACAGACTGACACTAGCACTGCACTGATTCTTTGGGAAAGAAGTGTCTTCAGACCCATCAACCTCATCAAATCAGCTTTCTATTTGAAGAGGGCTAGAAGGACTTAGTGAATTTTATTCATCTTCTGAGGTGGTACTAGGTTTTGAGTGTGACATGTTCTCTGCTGGCTCCTGTGTTTGAACGCTTTTTTCTCAGCTGGCAGAACTGTTTTGGGGAGGCCCAGGAAACATCCGAACATGGCGTCAAGCTGACAGATGTAGAGTCTTGGGGTGAAATCATGACTTATAGTGAGGACTGCCTCCACCCTGAGCTTTGTCATGTTTCAGGGTTTACTGTGCTATGAGAAAGCAGCAGAGAGGTTCCCACTGGTCCTGATAAAGCTGGTCCTAGCTGACATGCTGTACCTGCCATGGTGGACTGAATCTCCTTAAACCATTAACCAAAACTGAATGTCTCCTTCCTTGTGTCTGTCTTTGTTCTATCACAACCAGGAGAAATCAGTTACTGCAGATGGACCCAGTACATAAATCAACTAAAATGTTAGAAAGACACTTCAGGATAGAGGGGATGGAAAATAATGAGCTATCTTTAGAATCTGAGGAGGAAAGATTATGATTGGGTAGTTTTATTCACAGATTGCCTTTTCTACACATGCATAACTCTTACATGTGACCCTATGTTGCTGGATGACTTCAATCTGACTATCTCTTTATACTGCACTATAGCCTGGTCCTACTGGTTCTCTGGAGAGGTGCAACCAGGAAACTGCACTTTGGATGCTTGGGTGTCATGGATTCAAATTAAAGAATTGTCCTTGAATATTTGCTCAGAAGATAAGTTATACTCATAAATTCTCACCAACATGACTGCCTAAACATGAACTAAACAAGGACAACAGTAGACATGCTACAGTAGACATGAAAAAGCCCATGAGGTCTCAACACTACACAAGAACTACAGATAACAAAGGCATTATGAGAGCGGGAGAAATCATCTTCCCTAGGAAAGAGCACATCAATGTGTTATCTAATACCAAATGGCCAGCTCCAAAAACACACAAGACATTGTACTGTCTGAGTAGGTTACATTTGGGAATAATATATACATATTTATACATGTATAATATGTAAATATCACATATTCATATTCATTTGAATATATTCAAGTAACATCTGTTAATGAAACAGGAAGCCACAGACTTGAAAAAGAGCAAGAAAGGGTATACAGGAAGGTTTGGAGGAAGAGAAGGGAAGGGAGACATTATATAATTATATTATAATCTCAAAAAATAAAAGACATAATGAACCCTCCCCCCCAAAAAGAGAAATTAGGAAGCAGATGAAAAATCCAGTGTCATGTGGTATAGTCACAAATTAGTGACTATTGATAAGTTAAATGAAATTTAAAAGTGTTTTTGTAGATATTAAAGAGGTAACTTGAAAAAAAAACCCTGCAATTTGATAAAATATAAATGTTTTTGGATGGGGTCATTCTAATCCTAAAAGTTCAATTTAAAGATAAAATACACATTTCCTTTTTTCCAAAAAGATATTCACTGTAGTCTCATGTATAGTGAAGAAATGTCATGAAATTTCTAATTGCTTAACAATAGGTGATTAGTAAAATAATTTAGATAAGCTATCTGGGGTGAGCAGAAGAGAGGAGCCAGCCACGTGATGAGGAAGCAAAGGGACTTTTCAGGCTTTCTCAGTAGTGTGTGAAAAGGCTAAGGATGGGGTGAATAACAAGTTATTCCTGCAGCACAGCCCGGAGGCCAGTAAGAGCAAGAAAGAACAGCGTGTGACATGCTACAGAGCTTGTCAAATTTCTAGACCATGCAGAGATCCTCAACACAAGAAGAACTGGGGACTTGATTTAAACTAAAATGTAAATTGATTTGTTCTTTTTGCTCAGTCCTACTGCTGTGGAGAAAATGGATTAGAGACTATCCAATGGGGCAAAACGCTCATGGTCTCTGTTAAATGGCAAAAACCAGGAACCATGATACATCAGATAACGGAATAATATCACCATATCTCTTCTGTTTAGGTGGTCTACCTTAACTTTGTAGTTGGCCAAAAGACAACTGTCAAGCTTATTGAGGACTTCGTGACTCCTCCAGGACCTGTCATTTGTGTATGTTCCAGTATAGGCATAAAAGAGCTCTGTTCAACTTCAGTAAATTCCTTTCCTTTCGACTTCTATGGAATGGGTTTCTTCTCGATCTTCTGTGTCTTGGGTGTTATTGAGGTGGACAAGTACAGGAAATAGCTTGGTAACCTAGGGTTCTGCCTGGCTTGGGTTGTGCACACACTCCTTTCCTACCAATGCACATGGCACTCTTAGATCCCCCCCACCTCTGTGAAGCTGTATGTACACTGACTTCAAACAATGGCGTGAATCCCTTCTCCTTGGCAATCCTATGGAGATGCCCTTTTCCATGCACACACATCTTGAAACACATCCTTGAAAACTGGTCAGTCCAGCCTGGACTGATTTGGGGAGTATAAACAATAAGACACATTTTGTCTTCTGATTGAACTTTTAAGTGAGAATCCTTTTACTCTCTGATGCCTATGTATCATCAGACATACACAGCTAAAATCAGATGCATTATAGGAAAGAACGTGTGCAGTAGAGAAAAGTTCACACAATCAAAGCCTATCAATCAAAACAGAAAACCACCCTAGCTGGCTATGTCCCCTTCCCAAACAAATCTCTCATTTTCTTGAACTGTATGAAAGGAAATTCCAAACAACAACTGGATTTCATGAGTACTTTCTGACTTACTGGTTCACTGCTCATTTCTAAGTTATTGCTGATCTATACTATCATTTTGCTGTTAAGTAAAGTTTCCTTTGTACTTTATAATGTGTGCAATGTTGCCAAGAATCTAGAAATACCTGGCCTAGACACCAATTACCAGCCACTGGTATCCTTATGACACATTTATGCCTGGTCAGATACCAGCACAAGAAAGGAGTTATGTACTTAAGTTATTTTCCAGCAGTCTTTGACAGTATAAAGATGAAAAACATCTTGTCATATTTACTTTTCTATTGCTATGAAGAGACACCATGACCAAGGTAACTTATAAAAGAAAGCATTTTGATTGGAGGCTTGCTTACAGTTCAGAGGGGTAGTCCATGATGGTCTCAATGGGGAACATGACAGCAGGCAGGCATGGTACTGGAGCAGTAGCTGAGAGCTCCTGTCTCATACACAGGCATCAGGCAGAGAGAGGAAGAGAAAGCTAATTGAATGGCATGGTTTTTTAAATCTCAAAACCCACCACTAGTGACACACCTTCTCCAACAAGGCCAGAGTCTACAACATGGCCATACCGCCTAATTCTTCTCAAACAGTCCCATCAAGCATAGGGACCAAACATTCAAATATATAAATCTATGGGGGCCATTCTAGTTTAAACCACCACACATTTATTTACCTCTTTTTAAACTAAAATTAAAAAGAAACTATTTATCTGCACATTAAAGAGAAGCAGTCATCGTCTTTCTACACCTACTGCTTTGGCTTAATTTGTCTCCTAATACTTTTCTCTCCTTCTTGAGGAATGGCTCAGAGAAAGTTAATTGTGTATCTATGGAGGTGGACCTTTGGGAGAAAAGAAGCAACTTGTTATCTGTCTCCCTTATCCTTTCCAACTCATGATACAAATTGACCCAAATCAACCAAATTAGCAGAAAACCCGTAGGAGGTTAGTGTATATACCCTTAAGTGAGTGCCATGGTGAAATTATGAAACACATCCAATTTTAAACTAAACTTGAAGTGAGACGAGTAGATGTTAAGTAATTCTATATTTCCTCTCAAAATATTTCACTGACAAATTCTATCTTAAACAGTTAGATGATTATAAACCCTGAAATTAAATTTCATGATGAATAATTAAGCACAGCTCTTCAGAGTCTCTGGGAGAAACCACATCTTCTACAGCACAAACACTTGAAGTAATCGATTGGGAGTCAATTGGCAAGGCACTGAAGTATAATTTTCAATTCTGAAGAATCCATTTTCACTTCAGCCACCGTGGTGTGCATAACAGCCCCTGCAGGTTCCATCTGAGGGGTGGAAGTAGATCATCAGGGGTTTCTTTTGTTCTGGGAGTGTTGTTTTTGTTTTTCAGTGTGTGTGTGTGTGTGTGTGTGTGTGTGTGTGTGTGTGTGTGTGTG
>CABHPP010102218.1:0-36642 GCA_902168425.1 Peromyscus attwateri
GGCGGGACGGGGGGAGGGGGGCGGGACGGGAGGAGGGAGAAAGGGGGAATTTATGGCTGATATGTAAAGTTGAATTATATTGTAAAATAAAATAAAATAAATTCAAAAAAAATCTAACCATTAAATAAATTCATCTAAAAGACAAAAAAATAAAATAAAAAAATAAAAAGTTCAGCTGACCCCAGCTGGATCAAGAACAGAGAGGGAGAACAAGGAATAGGAGACCATGATAAATGAAGACCACATGAGAAGAGGAAGAAGTAAAGTGCTAGAGAGGCCCACAGAAATCCACAAAGATACCCCCAAAATAGACTGCTGGCAATGGTTGAGAGACAGCCCGAACTGACCCACTCTGCTGATGGGATGGCCAAACACCCTAATTGTCGTGCTAGAAACCCAACCAATGACTGAGGGATCTGGAAGCAGAGATCCACGGCTAGGCCCCGGGTGGAGCTCCGGGATTCCAATGAGCGAGAAAGAGGAGGGTCTATATGAGCGAGAATTGTTGAGACCAAGGTTGGATAAAGCACAGGGACAAATAGCCAAAGGAATGGAAACACATGAACTATGAACCAATGGCTGAGGGGCCCCCAACTGGATCAGGCCCTCTGAATGGGTGAGACAGTTGATTAGCTTGATCAGTTTGGGAGGCATCCAGGCAGTGGGACTGGGTCCTGTGCTCATTGCATGAGCTGGCTGTTTGAAACCTGGGGCTTATGCAGGGTCACTTGGATCGGCCTGGGAGGAGGGGAATGGCCCTGCCTGGACCGTGTCTACCAGGTTGATCTCAGTCCTCGGGGGAGGCTTTGCCCTGGAGGAGGTGGGAATGGGGGGTGGGATGGGGGGAAGGGGAGGGGGCGGGAGGGGGGAGAACAAGGGAGTCTGTGGCTGATATGTAGAACTGAATGGTATTGTAAAATAAAATAAAATTTAAAAAAAAAGTTCAGCTGCAGCCAGAGCTCTCAGACAAGGTGCCCAACCTTGAATAGTCTGATCTAGTTTTTTGATAGGTATGCAAAAGGTGCCAAGGAAGGTTCCAGGTGATGACCCAAGACCCCAAGGGTATATCCCTTCTTCTCTATAACATAGAGAAGGGGTGGGTTAAGTCTGGATGGTAAAGGGCTAGAGCCTGGAGAAGGGCTTGTTGAAGCTTATAAAATGACTTGGTAACAGGGTCTAGAAGTGGTTTGTGTGAGGGGCCAAGGCTGCTTTATAAAGGGGATGAGTAAGAAGAGAGAAGGAAGGAATCCAAGAGCATAGAAGCCTGCCATTACTAGAAAAGACAGGATTTCATCCTTTATAGTAGAGACTGTGAGTGCATAGAGTATTTGCTTTCTGTCTAGGGAAATGGCCTTGTGAGTTGGAGTAATGGCTAATCCTAGATATGTAACCCGAGGAGGGGGCAGCTGAACTTTAGAGGGTGAGACCCCGTACACCTGACTGGATAGAAAGTTTAATAAAGTAGAGGTGTCCACCTGACTGGTCTGCAGGGATGGACTACAAAGGAGCATATCATCTACATATTGTATGAGTTTAAATTTAGGAAGATACAAAGAAAGTAAGTCAGAGGCTAAAGCCTAGCCAAATAAATATGGGCTGTCATGAAACCTTGGGGCATGACAAGTGAATTGGGTAGAGATGTGGGTATCTGGGTCAGTCCATGTGAAGGCAAAGATATTTTGTGACTGGGGGTCCAAGGGAATAGAAAAGAAGGCATCCTTGAGGTGGAAGACTGAGAAATGGGAGGTTTCTGAAGGGAGAGTGGAGAAGTGAGTATAGGGTTTGGGTACTACAGGGTGACGGGGAACTACTGCTGGGTTAATAAGTCGGAGGTCCTGAACCAAGCGGTAGGCTCCATTGAGTTATTTTGTTTTTTGTTTTTGTTTGTTTGTTTGCTTTGTGCTTTTTTAACTGCCAATATAGTAGTGTTAAAGGGAGAGGAGGTGGGACACAGAAGATTTTTTTCTTAACAGGTCAGAAATAAGGAGCTTAAATCCCCTATGGCTTTGGAGAGAGAGTGGGTATTGGGCCCTCATTATATATTTGGTTGGACTTAGTAACTGGATGATGATGGGGTTGGTGTTTGGCTATAGAAGGGTTGTGGGTTCGCCACACCTTGGGATCTACCTATGAGGCTGGTAGAGGAAAAGGGCTATTAGATGTGGTTTGAAGGAGAAGGAGAGGAATGCCCTGTTGGCCTGGGGTTAGTTGGATGGAGAAAGCAAAGGAAATAGAGGCTCCCATTTTGGTTAGAAAGTCCCTTCCTAGCAAGGGGACAGAACAGTTTGGTATCACTAGGAAAGAATGGGTGAGGAAAGTATCCTTAAAAATACAGCTAAGTGGTGGGGTTTGCTGGACTTGGTAAGGTTGTCCCCTTATTCCAACAATAGAGGAACAAGAGGGTAAAGTGGCCCCCCAATTTTGTCAGGACTGAAAAGGTGGCACCAGTATCCAGGAGGAAGGAGATGGATCTCTCTGATACTGTGATGACTGAGACTCCCTGTCAGAAATGGCAGTGGTCTGGCCGAGGGAGCCCGGGCCCCATCAGTTATCCATTGCCAGACCCAGGAGGCTGGCTGGAGAGCAGTCTGTGCTCGATATCTGTGTGTCCCTAGTACGGGGGCAGTCAATACTCAAATGTCCTTCTTGACGGCATCTTGGACACAGTCCAGGGGGCTTATGAGGGTTTGGACAGGCCCGTGCCCAGTGGCCCTCCTGGACACATCTGTAACAAGAATGTACAGATTGTTGGGTTTGGAGGTCAGGGAGTTTGAGCTTCTGCTTTTTGTCCACTGAGAGACTTTAGCCATCATCAGGTATTTTTGATAATGGGCCTTTTCATACCTTCCACGAAACACCTTAAAGGCCAATGTTAAGGCTTCTGCTTATGGAGTCAAAGGTTCTTTCTCCAGATGTTTAAGTTTAACCTTAACCTTAATCTGGGAAACTCTGAGAGAAGAAATAGGACATAAGGGGTTGCTTTCCATCTGGAGTCTCAGGATCCAGGTTGGTACATTGTGAGAGGGCCTTTGTAAAGCAGTTGAGGAATTCAGATGGGTTTTCAGTTTTTTTCCTGGATGACCCTTTGGACTTTTTCATAATTTCTGCCTTGAGGGCAACCTTGTGGAGACAAGCTAGGAGACAAGATATAAATCTAACCTAGCTGGGAAGTCTCCTGGGTTATTGTAATCCCACCCAGGCTCTTGATCTGGGACTGCCCTTGTCCCCACTGGGTAGGTGTTATCCATTTGATGGAGTTTATTTGCATGGACCCTAGCCTGATCCCAGACTTGCCTATGCTCTTCTGGGAGGAGATTGTTGGCAAGGCTCATATAAACATAGTAAAAGGTAAGGTCATAGGATTGGGTAATGTACTGGAATTCTTTAATAAAAGTGGAAGAATTGGAAATATAGGACTCTAACCTTTTATTTTTCTATTTGGTAGAGCTCAGATAACAAGGAGACATTTACCTTGACTAAACCACCCACCCCAGCAACCTCTTGCAAATGGAGAACTGGGGCTGTTTTAGATCCGGAAGGTACAGGAGGTCCCAAGGTAGACCGGGAATAAGGAGCAGGAGGACTTGGGCTGTCAGTGAGCTGAAAGTGGGTACCAGGGAGAGTTGACCTGGTGAATGACCTGTTACTGAGGAGGGAGAAAGGGAAACTAAAGGGACTGGAAGAGAGGGAGCTGTGGGCTCTGGCTTTGATCTATAAGGGGGAGGCTCATTAGCTGGATCAAAAGAAATTAATTCATCCTGTTCTGACTTCATAGCTAGCAAGAGCTGAATGGGGGAACAGGAGGCACAGAGAGAAGGCTTGGAGAGAAGGTACAGAAGGCTTTAACATATAGGGTCTCTTTCCATTTCTCAATTGCTCAAAATAGTTGTAAAGGTACCATATAATATTGGGATCTAGTGTATTGTTATGCAGCCATTTAGATTGATTATCTAAAGGATAATGAGGTCAAACTCTATTGCACAGGTGAACAAGTTTGGAGCCTTTCAAATCAGATGCCAAGTGCAAAGGCTTGAGATTTTCTAGGAGGCATCCCAAAGGGGAATGGGAGGGTATGGAGTGCAGAGGATAAGGAGTGAGGGAAATAGTCACTGCAACCTGTAGTCATGGGTGTCCCCTGGACTCAGGGAGGACTGAACAGCGTCCAAGCCATTTAGAGGGTAGTCACTCAACTCAACAGGGGTTCAGCTTAGCCTACCTAAACCAATGGAGAGACTTGGGTGCCTGGTACCAGGGCTTCTGTAGAAGGGAGTGGGTGAGAGTAAACCGAGATCTAGGGGGAAGGAATCATCCAGAGGAAAGGGCTGAAAAAGGGAGACTTTTGTGGCTCTTTTTGTGGGAAGATGGGACAGCACAGGAAGGGATGCTTAAAACTCCCTGATTGCAGCTCTGAGGGTGGGAGTGTGTGGTCAGGTGAAGAGGGCCAGCCGTATCCTTAAAGACCATGGCTGGGGGTAACTATGCTTCCAAGAGTACTAGAGGGGTGCCAGACACTCAATGGTCACTTCCTCAAACCCAGGGAAACATTTACACTCACCAAAAGGGGAACTCACCTAATTGTCGCTGTTGGATGGAATGCTGAGCAATAGGTGAGTCTGAAGTTTGGTCCATTGCAGATGGACTGGAGATAAGAGATAGAGTCCTAGTGTGGCTCAGACCACAAGTAGAGAGCACAGGCACCAAGGGAGTCTATCCCAGGTTTTGGCACCAACAATGTAAGTAGACTGTTGCAACTCTGTAGGTTTGGTCCCAGGTTTTGGCACCAAAATGTGAGTTCTGCAACTCTGGGAAAGGTATCTTGACTACTTGGGGAGTCAGGCAACACCTTGAGCTGCTTAGGACAGCTCTGATGGCTGAAGCTGCAAAGAGACAGTTCGGCCCTGGAGGGTGAGATATCCCAGACACCTTGAGCTGCTCAGAATAGCTCTACCCTGGAGGTGTCCCAGACACCTAGAGCTGCAAAGAGACAGCTCAGGCCTGGAAGGGAAGTTTTTCTGACTGCTTTGGAGAGTAAGTCCTGGAACTGCTTCAGCAGGGAAGTATCTCCTGACTGTTTGGGAAAGTCAGGCCTAGAGCTGCCATAAGCTCTGCAGGGAAGGGTATCCTGATTGTTTGGGAGAGTCAGGCTATACCTGGTGTTGTGGGAGATGGTCTCTCCACAGGATATAGCTGAAAGACCCCCCCCCAGCTTTACAAGGTTGATAGATGCTATTCTCCATTTCAGTTAAGGTCAAACTATGGACAGGCCACAAGCTGCCAGGTGGCCACCCAGTAAGAAAACAGTTGAGAAAAACAAGGGGGACACAGAGGTCAGGGCGTGTTAATCTTGCTTTCTCCGTCAACCACCCCTGCAAGATGCAACTTTGTGGGTTTTCTGAGAACTAGGTCTGGGCAAACAGCGGCGCCCTCAGGTTCACCCCTGGCACCATTTGAATGCACCAATGAGATGCCTGTTACTATGCTTCACCTTTTGCACAGTGCTGTTTCCCTATAAAACCCCTGTATTGTTGCCACCCGGCACGTATTCGCGATCAGCTAGCTTGAGCTGCTGACAGCCCGCAGGCACCTGTGTGACAATAAAGATCCTCTTGCTTGTTGCATCCAGTGCTCTGCGTGTGGTAATTGGGTTGGGGTCGAGAGTTCTTTCAATAGCAATCCTGCTCCTCTCCTGGAGAGCCATTACAGCTGAGCTTTGCTTGGCCCCCACTTAAGGGGACTTCCTAGAAGAGCTCTGCTTCTCTGCTCTAAGAAATTGCAGAAATGTAGCAATCTCCTCCGCTTTGGAGAAAAGTTTTACTTAGGGATGTCTCAGCAAGGATCTTCTGTTCAGCTCCTCCTTGCACTGTCCAATGAGGGATGTCTTAGCAAGGATCTTCTCTACGCCAGTGAATGAAGATCTTCACACCCAAAACTCTTTTGAGAAAGAGATTTATTTGGGAAGGAGGAATTCAGAAGAGTAGCTGCCTCAACCAGGGTGGAGAGACCAGTCCACAACTGACCAGGCAGGGTGGTTTATATAGAATGACTTGGGGGCAGAGTCAACCAGTGATTGGTTAATTTTTTTTCTGACCAGGGATTGGCCAGTTTTTTGGGCTAAGGGCAAAGATGGCTCTGATTTGAGACAAACTGTGTTTATTTCACTGGCCTTATCTGAGCCATCTTTAGCTAGTTCTGGGCTCTAGGGTCAGGGTGGGTTTCTTTAGCCAGCCCCCTTTCCCTACAATGTGAGTTGCTAAAGGAGAATTACCATCAACCCTCCTGTGTGGCTGTGGATACAGTATGCTACACTACCAGAATTTGGGGCAAGATATGCCTGTTTGTTCACAGAGGCCCAACTATTCTGCGTACCATCAGGAGCTTTCTGGTTACATTTAAGGCCACTCTTAGAGACTATTATAGTAGGGGATTCACATCTGGTAATATAATTCAGGAAAGAAATTTGTAGCTTGAAAGATTATTGATGTCAGTAGTGAGTCTTGTGTCGTTTTGATAAATGGTTAGGATGTGCCTCTCAAGCTGCCTTCTAAATATTTGTGTTTACGCTATTGCTGTCATTTGCTACTTGTCCTGAAAGAAAACATAATTTTTGCAATAGATGGTGTGCTTCAGAGACTCCTAATCACTGACATAGTCCTTAAGAACAAGTCACTGTTGCTGTGTCATACATAGGTATTTTTATCACTAACTCTAATGCTGAGAATATCACAGACAAGAGGGTAAGAGAGATTACAAGAATCTTCAAAGGAATGGAATGTAGCAGTTCCTCTGAGTTGAAACATTGTGTCATTGAAGAGGCTACTGAGGCTTGGTAAGTAAACAAACTGACAAGTTCTGGAGAGCTGAATCAAGATTCACAAGGCCCCTCTCGTAGCTATGGTAGTAAACAACTTCAGATGAGGGCTTTTTCTGACTAAACTGCCTGGAGGAGATTGTCTGATGTGAAGAGATGCCAATGCCTGAAGAACTCCAAGGATGCAGCTTTCATGAGTCATCGCTCATGTTGAGGTGGACTCTCTGGTGATACAGCAATATCTGAAACATCTTAGATGACAGGACGCTAGCCCACTCATGTATGTGGCATTAGCAAGCATGTCCCTTCTCCCCAATTCCCTCTGCCTTGATAAAAGAGTTTGATTGCATTCCTCAAGCTAGCCACCAAGGTCCACTCTCTTATTGGGCCCCTATCTCCTCCTGAGGCTAACTACCAAGGTCCAGCTATCAAAGTGTCAAAGTCCAGCATTCAAAAGCCCTCTTTGGTGCACCTAATTAACATGCCCCATCAGAAATACCACCACCTCTTCAGAGTCCACTCTAAGGCCGACCTTCCCTTTTTCTCTTTTAAGAATTACACCTGTGAGGTCATTTGCTGCTGTTTATCCATGAGTCAGAGAGCAGCAACTCTAACATTTCTTCCTGACTCAATAAAGGGTAGCTCTTGAAAAGAGGTTTAGAATACGGTTTGTGCCTAATCCTGGGACTGACAGAGCACCTCCCTGTGCTGAGATCTCCTCCATTAGCTCCTGTGAGTAACCATGACAAACCTATTGGCTCCCTAAGTTGGACATGCATATAACCATTATTTTGTCTATTATTGGTCCTGGTACTTGGCAGGAATAGATACATGTTCTGTCACCCAGGGAAAACTCTCACACAACGTTTTCATGTTTGTCTGTTTGTTTTTTGTTTTTCATTTTTGGAGCTTAGTTTTTTCCCCTTAAGTTTTGATGCTAAAGTTAATGAGAAGAGACTTGGCAAGAATTAACACAGAGCAGTCAAACCTTAGTTTTTTTTTTTTTTCTTTATGTGACTTCAGATACAGTCATTTATGGTCCAAAAACAATTGAAAAATTTAAAAAATCATTTTCTTTCTTTCTTTCTTTCTCTCTCTCTCTCTCTCTCTCTCTCTCTCTCTCTCTCTCTCTCCCCCTTCCTTCCTTCCTTCCTTCCTTCCTTCCTTCCTTCCTTCCTTCCTTTCTATCTTTCTTTCTTTCTTTCTTTCTTTCCTAATGCAGGGAGCCTTGTGAATGTACAACAGTGACAACTAGTGTTTAACAAGTTGACCCACCAGGCACGTGATTCCCTGTTTGGGGGCCCCATGTGGCAAAGTCGTGGGGTTATTGACTGTGAATGACTAGTTGTTTTCTGCCCATAACTTTCTGTGGTACCACTGCTATACCTCCTTAATAAGAACAGCTGTGGGGTTCTTTCCACAGACCTTCGGTGGTGTATTTTATATTTGCTGGGCACACTTATAGCTGTGAATGGTCAGGAAGATGATTTCTGCCTATATTTTACATTACTCAGGCTGACATAGGACTCTCAGTTACAAAAACAGCCTTTTATACAGACAGCTAATTTTAGACTTCAGAGGACATTCAAAGCAAACTGGTTGCCCCTGGAGACAAGTATCTGATTGGCCCTAGAGATAAATACATGAAGTTAATTTCCCAGGTATTATTTGTTGCTCATTCAAGGTCTATATTGAAGAAACTTTATTAGACATAACTTTCTCAGTAATTGACTTTTTGCATGTAGTCCCAGTCTCAGGCTCAAGGCTCAGTCAATTGTTTACTGTCTGGAATCCCTCACCAACTTAGAGCTACATGCATGGGTCATGTGACATTACTAGCCTAAGAGAAACTATGTGACTTATCTTGTGTTAAAAGTTTGAGGGGCCCCTGGCAGTATGATCAGGTCTACCTCCAGTGCATGAACTGGCTTTCTGGATCCCATTACCTCTGGTTGGACACTTTGCTCACCCTTGATGCAGCGGGGAGGGGCTTGGTCCTCCCTTAACTGAATGTAACAGGCTTAGATGTCCGCCCATGGGAGAACTTACACTTTTAGAGTAGGGCATGAGGAGCTTATTGGGGAGGGAATAGGGGGGTTGGGAGGAGGGATGAGAGAGGGAACTGTGGTTAATATGTAAAATGAATAAAAGAATTAAAAAAGAATAAAACAACAAAGATGATATCCAGCAGATTAAAAGAGAGAAAGAGAGAGTGGGTAGGGCCCTGAATATGTAACTAATAATTGTCCATAGTTTGGCTGTAAGACAGCAGGAGCAGTGAAGAGAGAGGGGCTGTGCAGAGCAATGTGAAAGAATTGTGAAAAGAGCTGGGCAGAGGTGAGTGTTTGTGTGCTGAGTGAAAGATGTAGCTGTGTGGAGAAAGAGAGAATGGGAACTGAAGAGAACTGGAACTGGAGAGAACTGGGACCAAAGGTTTGGAATAGAAAAGACTGGGGGCAGAGAGTGAGTCAATGAAGAGTGAGTGAATGATGCAGTAGTGTGTAAAGGGATGTGATAGAGTAGAGAAATATATAGCTGTATGTAAAGAGATGTAGCTCTAGGGGAAGAGAGAAAGAAGGAGAAGTGTGAGAAATAAAAGATGTGTGAGAGTACGATGAGAAAATGAATGAATGAGTAAAGAGTTAATGAATGATGTAGTATTTAGTGAAGGAATGAGAGAGAGTAGAGAGAAGAAATGTGTAGATGTAACTGTGCAAAAGAGAATTTATGGAGAATATAACAATGTGGAATGTACCTTGGCTGTATGGAGAATGTAACAATGTGAAATGTATCATGTGGAGATATGAGAGAAAAAGATTTTCTAACATGTAGTAAAAGAGAAACTTACCATCAGAAAGCATGTGTATTTCCTTATTTTTTCCCTGACATAGAAAAAGTCTAGCCCTGATAGGTAAGAATTTTTCCTTAGCCACCATCACCTTCATAGATTTTTTTTACATACCCTAGTGGTAGCTGGGGGAGCTGAAGGTATACCTCAGAAGTTAAAGGCTTGACTCACAACCAAAAATATAAGAGATGAGTACCCAGCACTCATGGCTGGCCCCTCCAGCTTCTGCTTCACTTATTTATTTATTTATTTATTTATTTATTTATTTATTTATCTATCTCTCTATCTATCTATCTATTAATTCATTCATTCCTTTATTTATTTATGTCTCATAGACTCATTTAGTATGGGGACCAGAAGTGATTTCTCTTGTTTAAGCCGTGAGGTAATATAATTCAATGAATAACCATTTGTTTACAATCACTCAAATAGTTAGAGACAACACACTTAAGTCTCCAGTCTAGAATAATTTAAATAACCACTTAAAAAAAACTCTGTTCTATAAAGTTGATTACAAACTCCCAAGATACCGCTGATGTTTTTAACTAGTTGATAAAATAAAATTCCATTATATATTTATAAGTAATAGCATAGAATAATTCCATGGGAAGTAACTCATAGTCTAATACAATCACATTACCAGGAAATAGCTAAGGATATTCTCAAAACATGTACATACTGCCAAGATTATTATTTACTATTTTATATATTAACTGGTTCATTAGAGCATTTTTATGTGTAATGGTTTATTTAATAAACATCAATTACAGTTAGAATTTTTAAATGTTTTATGGTACTCAGATACAATTCACCCAGACCAGAGCTGCCCCTCTGTCTGCTCCTCCATGTCTCCCCCTCACCTCCTCCTTTCTTTCTGCTTTCCTCCTTCCTGTCTCTCCCCAGGAAAGAACAGGCCTCCCTGGGACATAGCGCAAACAGAACACAAGACCAGCCACAAACCCTCACATCAAGGCTGGGTGAGGTATGCCCAAGGAGGAAAAGAGTCCCCAGATCAGGTAGAAATGTCAGTCACCCCAACTCCCACTCTGAGAAGTGCCCCGTAAAGACCAAGGCAACAAAGTATCAGATATGCAGAGGACTTAATGCAAACCCATACAGGCTCCCGGATGTAGCTCCAGGCTCTGTGAGTCCCCATGGATTCCTCAACTGTGCTATTCTGGTGTCCTCAACCCCTCTGCATCCCACAAACCTTACTTTTGCTCTTCCCTAGGCTTCCCTGAGCTCCAAGGGCAGGGCCTGGATGGAAACCTCCAACCTGCACACTCTCTTTGCTCTTTGATTGGCTGTGGATCTCAGCACCTGCTCCCATCTGCTTCCAGTGGCAGTCTGATTGATGACCATTGAACTGGGCACTGTTCTTTCAACATAGTAGAACATCATTAAAAATCATTTCACTGATTTGTGAGTCTTCTTTGGTTAGGCATCATTGTACCAGAACATCATACAGGTAGGACAGACTGTAGGTCGATTGTTTAATGGCTGGGTTGGTGTCTCAGACCCAACTGACTGGAAGCCTTGAGTGGTTACAGAAGATGGATAGTTCAGGCTCTATATCCCCCATTACTAGGAGTACTCTCTAGGGTCACCTTCAGAATGAATAGAGTAATCCCCATTTAAAAAGAGAAGCTGTTATCCTCATCCTTTAAGAATATTGCTTTCCATGAAGTTTTATGAATTTTTCTGTTATTATAATTTTAACAGTCACATTTTACAGTCTCAGCTTGTGGATTTTATCCTAAGACAATTCACAGACATTGATCCAAATAACTTAAGTTATTAGAAGTATTACAAGGGATGGAATTCTGCTTTAGTTGTGATATCTGGGTTTCCTTTCTTTGTAGTGATGTTAATGAATACAGTATAATACAGGACCAATTCTCCAGGGATGATGCGACCCCTCCAACAGTGTGCTACAGCCTCCTCAAATCAATGATCCACCAACTCAATCCCTCACAGTTATGGCACAGACTAACTTGATCTTAATAATTAGGTGAGACTCATACAGTTTTATGCTGTGTCAAGTTGACAGCTTAAGCTAACTAGGATAGCAAGAGTTATAGAGACATGAAAACTTCTATTAATATTTTGAGGAAAACCATGTTGTTTAGGTAATATGTAATAGGTTTCATACTGGCAGCCCAGAGTAGGCTATTGTGGTAGTTTGAATGTAATTTGGCCCCCATAATCTCATAGGGAGTGGCACTATTAGGAGGTGAGGCATTTTTGGAGTGAAGTATGGCCTATTGGGTTTCCTATGCTCAGAATACCACCAAGTGTTTCAGTCAACTTCCCGTTGCCTGCAAGATATAGGACTCCCAGCTACTCCTCCAGCACCATGTCTGCCTGCTCCATGCCGTGATGATAATGGAGTGAACCTCTGAAAGTGTAAGTGAGCTCCCTGAATTAAATGTTGTCCTTCTAAGAGTTGCTATGCACATGGTCATGGTGTCTCTTCACAGCAATAGAAACCCTAACTAAGGCAAGTATGCATGAGTGTGAGGTCTAAAGTTCCATGGACATGCTAGGATGCTGGAGACGCCAGGAATGTGGGACTCTCACATTTAAAAAGTGGAACAAGCCTGAGAGAGAGGCCAGGTGGACTGAAGGAGTTAAGTCCTAGAAGGGTCAGCGTTTGTCCTTTGGAGTTCATTTCTTATAATCATATTCCCCACTTTCTTGTTCTGGAGCTGCAAGCTTTAGTATTTTTTTCACTTGTATTTGAGCTTGCTCTTTTTAAGATTTTATGTACCATTACCTACACTTTCCTTTTAGGATGCTGGTCTTCAATTTGTGATATTGTATAGTTTAAAGACTCAATATTCATTATTAAATGGAACATCCCATTTAATAATTACCAATTTTCGTCAGGTTCATGACAGGTCTATCTGCACCATGACATCTGTGAACCTTAATGCTAACACCTAACTTTAGCCTTAAATCTACTCTAACTATATAACCTGAAACCTAATCATAAAACTCAACCTATCCTTAAACTCTAAATTGGATCCTAACTCTAGTATGTAACAACAGTGAGGAAAACATGGAGGATGGTTAGGAATACCTTTTCTCCTTATGAATGAAACCTTTGTGTTAGAAAATGATTTATATTCTTATTACGTTCACAATGCCATGCTATTCCTTTTCTAAAGAATTTATTCTCTCACCCTCCACCAGACACACAGCCCCATTTTCCTCCTTTATGTCCAGTATTGAAACTGTTCATATTCTTTAGCTCCCAGCTTTCTCTCTTCAGCTTTGTTTCCTAATATTCCTGAACCTTTGATATGTGACCAAAACATACATACACACATTCTAGATATCTGTACATCTGTCTATCTATCTATCTATCTATCTATCTATCTATAATCTATATAAATAACTATATATCTACATATCTATATACATATATATCTACATATAGATAATTTATGACAGTCTTGATTTAGCCAGTTGTTGATTCATGAGATAATCATTCTATTGACAGTTAATTCTTTTTATCCCTCATGCTGCACTGAAATATTTACATTCCTGAGCTAGAAAACTGAGTATATTTTTTAGATAAATGTTCTTTCTAATACATTTTAAAACAAAATATACTCTTACCATCCCTTTTTATGTTTTCTATTCTATTTCTTGTGGTGGGGAGAAGAGCTCCATTTTTTGATGAAACATGCACAAAAACATGCTCTTATAGCATCAATCTGAAAGAGATTATATAAAATAAGGAGTTTTTAAGCTAAAAATTAAAACAATATCACAAAAGATTTGAACCATCCCATTCAACTAAAAAGGGCAATTATGGCTGATTGCATATTTTACTTATATTCACAAATTTTGAATAAGTTACAATATTGTGAGAATTAAGTACTAGGACTCCTTCACTGAGGGAGGGACCCTGAGTTCTAGGCTTCGGGCTACCTCTGATATTCCAGAAACTCCAGAACCAGATGAAAGATCCTGACTTCCCCTTAGAGCCACATAAGAAACCCGCGAACTTTGTCTTGGGGCCTGGCCTGCACGGTCTCCTACAACAACATAGGGCCCAGGGATTTTCCTCCAGGATCCCAGGCAGTATGACTTCCTACACCAAATGAGGGAGCCTGCCTTCTGGAGATTAGGTCCACTGATGAACTGGGCAAACTCCAAGACCAGTTGAGAGACTCTCACTGCTTTGATTCAACCTATTTATTCTGCTTGGGACCATTCCTGCAGGTGGCTAGGTTTCACCTGCCAGGTACCACTTGTATTAACACAGGAACCCTGCTCTAGGCTTAGACAGAGGCTGACTCTCAGAAGAAGGAAAGGACTAGAGCTTGTGGCCCTCAATATCAGTATCACAGAGGAAAAACTGCATCTCAAATCTACCAAGATTTAGTCTTTCCTGATCATTTTAAATGCCTCCATTGAAACATAAGGTGTCTTGAAAAAAGGGAAAGGAATACGAAAAATCCAACTAACAAACTAAAACATCTTCTGAAAAATTATTGATCACTTAACAAAGGCCTATAAAGAGAATGATGTGGATGAAATTCAAGACAAATAATTCAAGAAGATGATTTTAACTATGTTCAAGCAATTCTGAGATAATAAAAATCTGGGCTGAAACTAATAAAACAGAAATTGAAACATTTCAATAGAGTTCACCCTGGCAATGTGAGTGAGGGTGAACCAGATCTGAGAACCTAAGAGCAGGAGAACTGGGCTTCTTCACTGTAGTCTGCATTGGGTGAGCTAGCCTAGGCAGTGTTGGAGAACTCATCTGGGTAGTGATGATAATGGAAAGTAAGCAATCTGACCAACCCAGCTATCATTGAGGCCCAGAACTGGGGCTGTGAGTTGGTACACCCAAAATCCACTGAATCTATGTACTGTTGGAGAATGTGAAGGGGACAAACCTTCAGATCCAAAACAGCAGGACCTCCATTTTGACACAGGACAGCAACAGGATGTCCAAGAGGAGCATAAAGGAGAGACCATTACTGGTGATATAACAGACTAGAGGATTTGAACCAGACCACTGGTTTAACCAGACCACTGGTTCAATCACTCATGGTAATAAAAACTTGCAAGTTAAGATGAGCAGACTAAAGGGTAACCTGTGTATCTCAGCAGACCACACTACTGCTTCTATATAAGGTCCTTCTTTTTTGTTTCTGTTTTTGTTTTTCAACTTTCAATGAAATTCAGAAATCACAGATATTTAAAAATTTGCATTGTATGTAATTCTAAAATATAAAAGAAATACATGTATTTCTAGATTCATTGTATGTAATTAAATAAGTAAAGAGGAAGGAGATGATATATACATACATCTCCTATTGAGATTGAAGAAGTAACAAAATTCTTTTCAGCTAAAAACTGACCAGGACCAGATGCATTATTTGCAGAATTCTACAGAATACAAAAGAAAAGTGAATATCATTGCTATTCAGATCATTTCATGAAATAGAAAAACAAAGGATTTCTCCTAAATTTTTATGATGCCAGTAGTACTTTGATACCCAAACTAGACAAAGACTCACACAAAAAGAAACAAAACCACAGACGGATTTTCATGATGAGCACAGATACAAAACTTCTAAATGTGAGATTGACAAGCTGGGGTTTCAGAGATGCCCCAGCATTGCCAAGCACTGCCTATTATTCCAGAGGACCCAGTTTCAATTCCCAGCTTCCACACCATATCTCACAGCTGTCTGTAACTCCAGTTCCAGGGAATTGGATGCTCTCTTCTGGCCTCTGAGTATACCAAGCACACATGTCATGCACAAGAATACATGTAGACAAATATATGTGTGTGTGTGTGTGTGTGTGTGTGTGTGTGTGGTGTGGTGTGTATAATTAAAAATGATATTGGCAAAGAGAGTTTAAGATCACAAAAAAAGATTACTCATCATGGCCCTTTTGATTTCATCCAAGAATGCAGTGAGAGACAAATGTATATAAATCAATAAATACTACAAATCATATAAATAGAATGAAGAAATTCACATGATCATCTCAATATATACATGAACGACCACTAACACAATTGAACATTTGGCTCTTAATGATAAAAGTCATGGAGAGGCTAGGTATGGACAGAGAATATATCACAATTATGTAAGAGATAAACAACAAGCCTGCAAATCTACATCTTCTTAATTGGAGAAAAATATTAATCTAACCATTATGATTAGAAAAAAGACAATCATTGTTCACTGTCTCTATACTTTTTCAATAAAGAACTGAAGTCCTAAGTAGACTCAATAAGGTAAGAAGGATATTAAAGCATACAAAGTTTAAGAGAACTCAGAATGCCTCTACTTAAAGATGGTAGGATTTTATCATCTGTAAAAGGGGTTAAGGCTCCACAAAATGTCTTACAGCTGATAAACACTATAGCAAATTAGCATTTCACAAATTTAACACCAAAATCAGTGATGACAAACTGAATAAAGAATCAAGGAAAGAATCCCACTCACAAGCCCTAGGATATAAAATCAACCCCAATAGACATCATTGGATGAATGGATAAGGAAAATGTGGTATATACACACAATGGAATATTACTCAATGTAAAGAAAATGAAATAATAAAAATTTTAAGGAAATTAATAGAAACTATAAGTTTTACTCAATGAGGCCAGCTAGGATTAGAAAAGCAAATGTGATATGCTGTCCTCATGTGTAGATACTAGACTCTTGTATGTTCAAGTAGGATTACATGAGGAAGTCTAGAAATTAAATATGGTCTATTGTAGATGGACCCATTGAAAGGGAGACAGTAAAATATATGTAAAATTAAATCAGAGAAGGAAAATATTGGATGTTGACAGTTTCAATCATGGAAGGATTGGAGGATAAAGGAGAGATGTATTAGATGTATGCCTATTAAAAATGAAGGGCTATGAAAAAAGCTTTATAGAAACTATGATCTTGCAAATTAAGTAAAATATAATTTGAGGGGAGGTAAAGCATGAGTGACATGGTTTGTTCAGAGGTAACTGGAATGTGTTGACTTCCCTCAGAAGATAGGGGATTTATACTGAAACTCCAAAACTAGGGACAGGATACCTCCTTATGAGTTATTGGTCAAGTAGGCTCCATGCCATCCCAAATAACAAAATCTATTGCTACAATTCTGGTTGTTTGTCACAACTAAATGGTAAGACTCCCTTGTTGAAGATACCACACAGTCTAGATACAGGGTATTTAGAACTCAATCCCTAACAGACAAGGAATCTCTGCTTTTCATAACAATAAAAGTTGTAGTTCAGGCCACTGGTCATGAAATACATCCAGAGTCTATCCAGTCTTGGACCTCTCATATGATAACATTGACCAGCCAGGCAAGCTGTCCACAATGGTTGCATGGTGGTTATGTAAATAACCAACCTTGTTAGGAATGGATGTGAGACCTGCTCCAAGCAATACATTAAATGTCTGATGCTGTAAATCTTGTCAAAAGCTTATGTTTGTGATAGTCATAGGCTAGTCAGGGAGAATCAACTAGTGCTATTATTATTTACCTTTATACTCATTGGTTTGTTCTGCTCTCATTGTTGGTCAAATGATTTTTATGCAGAGTGTAATGATTAATGTAGAGATTCATAACTAGTTAACATGATAAGGGTAATCCAGTGTAAAGGCTCATCTGCAGATGGGTCATTTGTATTAGCCTCCCACTACTGAAAGCTCAAAAAACAGTAAGTAAGAATGGTCAGCAAACAATGTAAGAGTTTGAATCTGGAGAGAAGTACATTGAAATGTTCTTTTTGGGACATGGCATAACTGATGCACATCAACTCAAAACAGCTGTGTCTTACACTAGACTTGCACAAGATGAAGCCAGTCAAGATGCCAACATGAATGAGGAAGCATCTCTCAAGGCCTTAGCACTAGCTGAGGAGCAGTTGGCAATGGGTGGTTGTGAAAGAAGGAGACTGATTTATCTGTGGGCTTGTGGCTTCTGGCAGATTGCTCATGTCCCAGTAGGTGTCTTCACACACATTCACAGATGGTCAGTCCTACTTGAACCCAGTGGGCTATTAATAATAATGTTAAGAGACATTAGCAAAGAAGAAGAAGAAGAATGATAAATACCACCAGCATGAGGTGGAGAGAGTCAGTGGTAAATGTAGGTTTCAAAGAAAAAAATAACAATAATATTTAAAAAACCATTTGCTTTCAATGTATTAATTCTAAAAGACATACTAAATTTAACCTTATTTGGCCTATGGTACATTACTGTGGAAACAGCATAAAGTGAAAAGTAAATTTAAGTATTTACTTACAAATGGCCGCTTAGTTTTTCTACCAATGTGCTGTCTCTGCTCTTCTTCTGAGGTATGCTTTTGATCTTCCATGACAGATTCTGTTAAGAAGGGCACATACTCCACTAAGTAAAGTGCAATGAACATTTAGGGGGAAAAAGCTGTCCATTGCTATAATGAATACACATTAGGGATGAGAAAATATTTATTTTCATTTTCCCAAACAATAGTTTGAATTAAGTATAAACTGCAGTGGAAATATTTAACTTATCTTCCCTGCTTAATAAAGAAATCTCTCTCTGAAACAGGTGTTTAAGTGTGGTTTTTGCCTAAACAGAGTTCTGAGAAGCAGTCTCCACTATATGGGAGTCGCCTTCACTTACACATTCAGATTTATCTCATATATTTCTGAAGATAAAGCAAATTAAAAATGGACACCTAAGAGATGTGGGAGCAAGGGCTTCATTTTTTACTATCAATATCTTACCTGTTGCTCAGATTTAATAATGTGTGTGTTTATTACCATTCTACCAATCCTTTTCATATATATAGTTGTCTGTGTATAACAGCTAGGGTTCTGTTCTATACACAATCATTTTATATAACAAGCATAATTTAAAATGTACTACTTACTTCTCTCTAGATGCCTTATTACATTTTTTTCTGCATCATTGTCCATATTAGATGAATGGGGAGCTTCTGTGGAAGATTCCTGCAGTCCATTAGGGTCAGACATACTCTATCAAAAGAGTATCGATAACATATTTAGAAAGGTCTTATTTGATTTCTAAGAACATACCTGAATTCCTAATTTTATGACAAGTGTACTTGAAATTCTATGTAGTATATATTGAAGACAAAGACATTTTAATAGCAAATCTATTGTGCACATTAAAGTTTAAATCTATCCTTCATTTTCATAGCACCTCACTATGGAAGAGGTACAAAGAAGAATGGATACATTCATAGGATACAACCTGATGCACAATATTAACAAAAACAAAAGTAACTACTTCTATATAAGAACTATTGATGCCAATTTATATTCCCAAATGAATTTGGAGGATATTTATAAAATAAAGAAACACCCTATTATGAGGACAATTTCTTTAAACATTGTGGTACTTTGAATGCTATTGGGCCCCATAAGCTTATAGCAAGAGTCACTATCAGAAGGAGTGGCTTTGTTGGTGGAGGTATGACCTTGTTGCAGGAAGTTTGTCTCTGTGGGAGTCATTTGAGGGTTCCTGTGCTCAAGTTACACCCAGAGTAGACACAGCCTCTTTTAATGCTTGCTGATCAAGATGTAGAAATCTCAGCTTCTTATCCAGAACCATGTCTGCCTGCATGCTACCATGTCCCACCATGATGATAATGGACAAAACTTCTGAAACAGGAATCCACCCCAAGTAAATGTTTCCCTAATAAGAGTAGCCATGGTCATGGTATCTCTTCCCAGCAACCCTAACTAATACAAATAGTATTGATTTCTATTTTCCCATTTGTCTCCCTTTAATTTTGTTCTCCTGACTTATTGCTCCAGCTAATACATTGAGCACAATATTGAAAAGGATTCAGGATGGTAGATAACCCTGTCTCTTCATGATCTCAAAGGGACTCATGTTTTCATCCATTGAGGATGATGTTGTCTTTGAGTTTCTCATTACATAATTTTTATTGTGTTGTGGTATGCTCCTTCTTGTCTTACACTCTCTGGGCTGTTATCATGATGGTATATTGGATTTTGGCAAGGGCCTTATCTGCGTGTATTGAGAAGATTAGGTGACTTTTGTCTCAAAGTCCATTTCTATGCTTTGATAAATCTATTGAGTTGTGTATTTCAAACCATCTCTGCATCTCTGAGATAAAAACAAGTTGGTCGTGGTAGGTCTTTTGGAAGTGTGTCTATTTTCACTTTGAAAGTTACTTTATTGTGCATTTTTGAATCTTTCTTCAAGGGCTATTGTGAAGGCTGTTGGTTGTTTTCCTGATCTGTAATATCTAGGACTTAATATCACAGCATATAACAAATATTCACTATATGTGTATTACAACTTTTTGGTTCTATTTTAAATTTATTTATTTCACATCCTAACCACAGCTTTCCATCCCACCTCTACTTCCAGTGTCACTCCCCAACTTACCCCCACCATGCACTACTCAGTTTCTATTCATAAAATGGCAGGCTTCCCATGGATAACCACATAACATGGCCTAACAAGTTCTGGTAAGACTAAGCACATCTGCTTGTTTTGAGGCTGGGCAAGGTACCCAAGTATGAAGAACAGATCCCTGAAGCCAGCAAAACCATTAGAGAAAAGTCCTGCTTTCACTTTTAAGAGTCCTACAAAAAGAAAGAGCTACCCAACTGCCACATACATGCAGAGGGCCTAGGTCAGTCCCATGCAGGCTCTCTGGATGTCATTTCAGTCTCGGTGAGCTTCTATGAGCCCAGGTTAATTGATTCTGTGGGTTTTCTTGTAATGTCCTTGACCCCTCTGAATCCTATAATCCTTCCTCCCATTCTTCAGCAGGATTCCCCCAAGCTATGCCTAATGTTTGGCTGCAGGTCTCTGCGTCTGTTTCCATCAGTTGTTGGGTGAAGCCTGTCTCATGACAATTTTGCTCGGGACCAATCATGTTTGTATTCTGGTTCTGGGTACCACATTTGGGATGATTTTTTTCCAGTTCCACACATTTGCCTGAAAATTTCTTTCCTTTTGCTTTTTTGGTTTTTGTTTTGGTTTTTGTTTGTTTGTTTTTGATTCTTTAATTCATTCATTCATTTATTTTACATCCTAACCACAGTTTCTGCCCCCTCCTCACTTCCCATTCCCTCACCCCCATCTACTTTCTGTTCCCACTCCCAATCAACTCCTTATCCCTTTTGTTTAGGAAAGGGCAGATTTTCCATGAGTATCAACAAAACATCACATATCAACATGGCATGCCAAGTTAATGATGTCAGTTTTTTAACAGATGAGTAATACTCCATTATTTAAATGTATTACATATTCTACATCCTTTCTTGTGTTGTTGGACATCTACTTTGTTTTGAGGTCTGGCCTATTATGAAAAAAGTAGCTCTGATCACAGTTGTGTAATAGTCCTTGTGGTATGATTAAGCATGCTTTGGTATATGCCCAAGAGTGTTATAGCTGAGTCTTGAGGTAGAGGGATTCTTAATTTTCTGAGAAATCTCAATAGTGATGTCCAAGTGGTTGTACAAGTTTGCACCTCCACCAGCAAGAGAGAAGTGTTCCTCTTGCTCCACATCCTCTCCATAATAATGAGCTGTCACTTTTGTTTTAGATCTTAGCCATCTTGATAGGTATAAGATGGATTCTTATAGTAACTGTTTCTTAGCCATTTGAGATTCTTCTGTGGAGAATTCTCTGATTAGAACTGTATCCCATTTTTAATTGAGTTATTTGGTTTTTTGATGTCTAGTTTCCTGAGTGTTTATATATTTTGAAAATATTCTCTCTGTTAGAAATGAGATTGGTGAAGATCTCATCCTGTTCTGTAGGCTGGCATTTTGTCCCATTGATGGTGGCCTTTGTCTTATCAAAGATTTTCAGTTTCATGAGGTTCCATTTGTTAATTATTTACCTTTGTGTCTGCTCTGTTGGTATTCTATTCAGAAAGTTGTCTCATGTGCTATTAGATTCAAGACAATGTCCCACTTTCTCTTCTATCAGGTTCAGTGTATCTAGATTTATGTTGAGGTCTTTGTTCCACTTGAACTTGAGTTTTGTGGAGGATGATATATAAGAATCTATTTGAATTCTTCTACATGTCAACATTCAATAAGAGCAGCACCATTTGTTGAAGATGCTTTCTTTTTTCCATTGTATTATTTTGGCTTCTTGGTTGAAATTCAATGTCCATAGTTTTGTGGTTTTACAATTGAGTCTTTGATTCCTTTCCATTGTGAAATATTGGAGCTAACAGACATTCTGACACACATGGACCTAACAGAGCTCCTGAGATCATTTCATCCCAACACAAAAGAAGACACTGCTCAGCACCTCATGGAACACTCTCAAAATTGATAACATATTAGGTCACAAAACAAGCCTTATCAGATACAAATAAATTGAAACACACCCCTGCATCCTATCAGACTACCATGGATTAAAGATGGATTTCAACAACAACAGAAAGCCTACAAATTCATGGAAACAGAACAACTCTCTAGTGAATTACCACTAGGTCAAGGCAGAGATAAGAAAGAAATTAAAGACTTCCTCAAATTTAATAAAAATGAATGGACAACATATCCACATGAATGGGACACATTGAAAGTGGTGTTAAAAGGAAAGTTCACAGCACCAAGTGCCTTCATAAAGAATTTTGAGAGATCTTATTCTAGAGACTTAAGAGAACACCTGAAAGCTCTGGAACAAACACACCCAAGAGGAGTAGACTGCAGGAAATAATCGAACTGAGGGCATAATTCAATAAAATAGGAAGAACTTTTCTAATGAATTCAATTTAGAGAATAGCACTTTCAAAGCATCCATTACAGAAACAGATTCAAGGACAAATACCACGTGATTATGTCATTAAGACACAGATAGGGTCTTTAACGATATCCATCGTTGCTTTATAATAAAAATCCCAGGGAGTCTAAGAATGAAAGGGGGAATATTTCAACATAATAAAGGCAATAAAATGCAAACACACAGCTAACATATTGTTGACACTCAAATCATTCCTTCTAAAATCAGAAATCTGACAAGGATGACCACTCTTCCTCCTTCTGTTCAATATAGTACCAGAAGTCTTAATTAGAGGAGTAAGAAGATGCAAGAAAGGAATGAAGAGGTGAAAATATTTTCATTTGTAAGTAATATGATTCTATAAAAGATATATTTTGTTCACGAAACTTCAATGGCTAATAAATACATTTAGCAATGTAACAGGTTTTAATCTGAGCCTCCAAGTCAGTAGCCTACCTAAAAAGAAACACTACATACACATACTGAGAATGAAATCATGAACAACATGCCATTCAAAATATTCTCAGTGTAATGAATTAGAATAAATTTCATCAAAAAAGTGAATCTTTTACAAGAAAAGCTGTAAGACAGTAAAAATAAGAAACTGAAGATGTTACCATAACTCACAAAGACTTTCTGTGATCATTATTGTAGGGTTAATATTGTGAAACTGGTCATCCTAACAAAAGTGATCTATGTACACCACATGATCCTCATAAAATTTCCAGTGCAAAGTTCATAGAAAATGAAAAAGAAATTTTAAATTCCAGATGGAAACACAAAAGACCAAGAATAGCTGAAACACTTTTGAATCACAAAACAAAAACAAAGCAAAACAAAAAGAACAAAAAACCAAAACTGATGGAAGCATCCCCATTCCAGATTTAAATACCCACTTGTAATAATAAATAGAGCATGGCAGTGGCCCCCAAACAAACATATTGAAGGGTGGCAGGAAACTTATGACCCACATATAAGCCCATAGTCCTCCAGTCTCTTGATTTTTGTAAAAGAATCCAACAGTTCACATTGTAGAAAACAATGATGCCAGACATATTGGACAGATAGGGGTGGATGAATGAAATTAAATCCTTATCTCTCACTCTGCACAAAATTCAACTTCCAATGATCCAGGTATCTCAACATAAGGCCTAAATGGTACAGATTAATGATTAATTCTTTGGCACAGCTAAATACTTTCTGAGCAGGTCACTGGTACAAACAATATGAACAAGTAATTACCTAATTAATAAATGGTACCCCATGAAACTAAAAATCTGCTGTGCAGCAAAGGACACCATAAAATGTGTAGCTGGAGAGTTTTCTCTCTGGGTCCCACCAAGCCCCAGCAGTCCGACAGCCCACTTATAAAATAAACACACAGACGCTTATATTATTTAAACTGTTTGGCTTAATGGCTCAGGCTTCTATCTATCTAGTTCTTACATCTTAAATTAATCCATTTCTATAAATCTATACCTTACCGGCATCTTCACATGCTGCTTGTCATGGCGGCGGCTGGCAGTGACTCCCTCCGCCTTCCTGTTCTCTCAATTCTCCTCTCTGTTAGTCCTGCCTATACTTCCTGCCTGGCTACTGGCCAATCAGTGTTTTATTTATAGACCAATCAGAGCAACACATTTGACATACAGACCATCCCACAGCAAAAAGGATTGACAGGGCAGCATGGAAGAATGATTAAAAGTCTTTACACATTGTACACATGAGAGAGGGTATGTAGAATATACAAAGGATGCATTGTTACTTCAAAGGCTGATCCGTGACATTCACATTGAATCTTATCTTTACCCAGGTATTTAAATACATTAAAAATGGAGCAATTACAATTTTCAGACAATGACTTAGTATACATAAAAGGAAATATTTAGTAATGTCATGGATTCTAAGAATACTCTGTAATTAAGAATAGATTAAATGCTTTCATTTTAATATTCAATTATTAATTTTTTGACTGAATAAGGTGGTTTAAAATGTAGCACGTCAGCCTATGGCAAAGTCATTGAAGCAAACAATAGAAAATGAGAAATTTAAATTTAAATTTTACGTACAAATTCTTGATTATCTGCACTCTTTTCAAAACTTGTCTCAATTTCCAGTTTAGATTCTATTATTTCTTCTTCTAGTTCTTCTGAAAAATATGTATCTTTTACATAAAAAAATGAAAAACAATTAGGCAAAATAATACTCTATAGAAATAGAAATAATGGAAAGTTAGGGGTTTTTTATATGATATTTCAATTAACCACATGGTATAGGTGTATATTTACATCCTCAAGAAAACTTGTAATTGTGGACAAATCAACTCTTGGACAGGTACTACATATTGGCCAGTTTTGAGTCATACATGCTTTATATGATTTGTCAGGAAACTCATAAATGACATATATGCTTACATCCACATGTGAAGAAAATGGGGGAAAATAACACATTAATTCTGTAAACTATCCTTGACTTCCAAGAGTAACTTTAAATAACTCACTGTTTACTTCACCAAAATTGTACTTGGTTTACCACCCATTTTCTGTGAACAGAATAACATACTTATGCTCTGCACTAACAAATTGTTCTTTTATGACTCATTCTATCACATGGAGTCATTCTATACTATACATCCTTTTTTCCCCAAGAAAAATGGTTGTTGTTGTCATTGTGGCTACCCTAGGTCAAGATAATGCTCAAACTCTTCTTTGCCACTTCAATTTGAACCCACTTTGTTACAGTTGTATCAGTTTTTCTCCTTGACATGTAGGATCTATATATAGGGTCATTCTTAGGCCAAAAGATCTCATTTGCTTTTGTTTCCTGTTTTCTTTTAATTACTTCATGTGATTCTGATAGATTTTGACTTTAGGTTTTGGAAGTAAGTAAACCATACCAGACATGGTTTCTTTACTGGTACAATTTCAGGGAGCTTTACTGTAGGTGTGCATTCTGAGACCCAGGTGTCCAGAAATAATGTTCAAATTTTTGGGAAGTCACATTAGTCTCATGATTGACTTCTAGAAGTCACTAAAACAAAGGGATTGCACATTGGAAAGGTTAAGGTGACTGAACCTGAGTATTAAACATTGAAGCTGTGCTTACATTTACTAATAATTCATATTGTCCTTGTGAATGCTTTTCAAGCATGTATGCCACCAGTGAGAGGCATGCTTATGTCAAACCCTATCATCACTATCATCAAGATATAATGGGCATCAGGAAGTCTGTGTGCATTTGAAATGTAGTAAAATGCATTGATCAGAAGAATGTGACTTGAAAACTGAAATAGAGGCAATAAAGAAGACACAAACCAAGAGAATGATGGAAATGGAAAATCTGAGTAAATGAACAGGAATCACAGATGCAAGGCTTACCAACAGAATGCAAGAGATGGAAGAAAGAATCTCCGGCATTGAAGATATGATAGAGGAAACAGATTCATCAGTCAAAGAAAACATTAAAGCCAACAAAGTAATCAAACAAAACGTCCAGGAAATCTGGAACACCATGAATAGACCAAACCAAGAACAATAGGGATAGAAAAAGGAGAAGAATAGCAGCTCAAAGGCAGAGGAAATATATTCAACAAAATCATAGGAGAAAACTTTCCCAAATTAGAGAAGGAAATACCTATGGAGATACAAGAAGCTTACAGAACACCAAATATCTTGGACTCAAAACAAGTTCCTTTGCCATATAATAACCAAACCACTAAACATACAAAATAAAGAAAAAAATATTAAGAGCTGCAAAGGAAAATGGTCAATAACATATAAAGGCAGGCAGACCCACCAAACAACACACTTCTCAATGGAGACTGAAAGACAGAAGATTCTGGACAGACATTATGCAGACATTAAGAGACCAAGGATGCCAGCCCAGACTATTATCCTCAGCAAAACTTTCAATCACCATAGACCAAGTAAACAAGATATTCCATGACAAAACCAGATTTAAACAATAACTATCCACCAATCTAGCCCTACAGATTGCACTAGAAGGAAAACTCAAACCTAAGGCAGTTAGATACACCCACAAAAACACATGTAATAGATAATCTCACACCAACAAATCCCAGAGAAAGGAAACACACACACACACACACACACACACACACACACACACACACACACACACTACCACCAAAAAATAATAATAACATGAATTAACAATCACTGGTCATTAATATCCCTTAATATCAACGGACTCAATTTGCTTATAAAAAGACACAGGCTAACAGAATGGATAAAAAAAAACCAGGATCCATCCTTCTTCTGCATAGAAGAAACACACCTCAACTTCAGAGACTGACATTATCTCTGAATAAAGGGTTTGGAAAAAAAATTCTAATCAAATGGACTTAGGAAGCAAGCTAATGTAGCTATCCTAATATCTAAAAAATATAGACTTCAACTAAATCAAAAGAGATCGAGAAGGACATTACTTATTCATCACAGGAAAAATCTATTAAGATGAAGTCTCAATTCTGAACATTTATGCCCAAAATACAAGGACACCCACATATATAAAGGAAACATTACTAAAGCTTAATTCACACATCAAACCACACACACTAATAGTGGGAGACTTCAACACCCCACTCTCACCAATGGACAGGTCTGCCAGACAGAAACTTAACAAAGAAATAAGGGAACTAAGAGACCTTATAACACATATGGACTTAATAGACATCTACAGAACATTCCACCTAAACACAAAATAATATACCTTCTTCTCTGCACCGCATGCAACTTTTTCTAAAACTGACATACTTGGTCACAAAACAAGTCCTAACAGAAAAAAAAATTGGAATAACCTCCTGTAATTTATTGGACCTCCATGGCTTAAAGTTATAATTCAACAACAACACAAATTACAGAAAACTCGTGGCAACTGAATAATGCTCAGCTGAATCACTACTGAGTAAAGGAAGAAATAAAGAAATTAAAAACTTCCTAGAATTCAATGAAAATGAATGTACAATATACCCAAACTATGAAAGCAGTGCTAAGAGGAAAGTTCATATTGCTAAATGCCTGCATTAAGTAGTTAGAGAAATATCACACTAGCAACATAACAGCACACATGAAAGCTCTAGGAGAAAAAGAAACAAAGTCAAACAGGAGTAGTAGATGCCAGGAACGAATCAACTTGAGTGCTGAAATCAATAAAATAGAAACAGAGAGAACAGTATAAAGAATCAATGAAACAAGAGTTGATTCTTTGAGAAAATCAACAAGCTAGACAAACCCTTATCCAAACTAACCAAAAGGCAGAGACAGAGAGCATCCAAATTAATAAAATCAGAAGTGAAAAGGGAGACATAACAATGGACAATGATTAAATCCAGAGAATCATCACTGTATTCCACAAAGTTGGAAAATCTAAAAGAAATGGACAATTTTCTGGATAAGTACCCAATACCAATATTAAATCAAAACTAGAAAAATAAATTGAAAAGACCTATAATCCCTATGGAAATAGAAGCAGTCATTAAAAGTCTCCCAACTAAAAAAGCCCAGGGCCAGATAGTTTCAATGCAGAATTCTACCATAATTTCTAAAAAAGAATTACTACCAGTATTCCTCAAATCATTCCACACAATAGAAACAGAAGGACCATTGCCAAACTCTTTCTATGGGGCTACAATTACCCTGATACTCAGATGACACAAAGATGCAACAAAGAAAGAGAATTATAGACCAATCTCCCTGATGAATTTTGATGTAAAAATACTCAATAAAATACTGGCAAACTGAATTCAAGAACACATAAAAAATCATCAACATGATCAAGTAGGCTTCATCCCAAAGATGCAGGAATGATTCAACATATGAAAATCTCTCAATAAAATCCACCATATAAACAAACTGTAAAAAAAAAAGCACATGATCATCTCATTAGATACTGAAAAAGCCTTTTACAAAATCCAACACTCCTTCATGATAAAGGGCTTGCAGAGATCAGGAAAACAAGGGACACACCTAAACATGATATAAGCAATTTACAGCAAGCTGATAGCCAACATCAAATTAAATGGAGATAAACACAAAGCAATTCTAATAAAATAAGGAAAAAGACAAGGCTGTCCACTCTCAAGATATGTATTCAATATAGTACTTGAAGTTCTAGCTAGAGCAATAAGACAACAAAAGCAGGTCAAGGGGACACAAATTGGAAAGGAAGAAGTCAAATTTTCACTATTTGCAGATGTTATGATAGTGTACATAAATGACCCCAAAAATTCTACCAGGGAACTCCTAAAACTGATAAAACAACTTCAGTAATGTGGAGGGATACAAAATTAACTCAAAGAAATCAATAGCCCTCCTATATACAAATGATAAATGGGCCAAGAAGGAATTCAGAAAAACATCACCCTTTACAATAGCCACAAATAATATAAAATATCTTGGCGTAACTCTAACCAAACAAGTGAAAGACCAGAAGAAAGAAATTGAAGATGATATCAGAAAATGGAATGATCTCCCATGCTCATGGAAAGGCAAAATCAACATAATAAAAATGACAATCTTACCAAAAGCAATCTACAGATTCAATACAATCCCCATCAAAATTCCAACACAATTCTTCACAGACATCAAAAGAAAAATACTCAACTTCATATGGAAAAAAAACAAGGATAGCTAAACAATCCTTTACAATAAAGCAACTTCAGTAGGCACAGACACTGAAAATAACAATAAATGGGAACTCCTGAAACTGAGAAGCTTCTATAAGGCAAAGGACACAGTATATAAGACAAAACAACAGCCTACAGGATGGGAAAGATCTTCACCAATCTCACATCTGACAGAGGGCTGATCACAAATTATATAGAACTCAAGAAACTAGACATCAAACTACCAAACAGTATAATAAAAAATGGGCTACAGATATAAACAGAGAATTCTCAATAGAAGGATCTCAAATGGCCAAAAGAAATTTGAGGATTTGCTCAACATCCTTAGTCATCAGGGAAATGCAAATCAAAACAACTCTGAGAAACCATCTTACACCTGTCAGAATGGCTAAGATCCAAAACACAGATGACAATATATGTTGGAGAGGATGTGGAGCAAGGGTAATACTCCTCCACTGTTGGTGGGAGTGCAAACTTTGGAAATCAATATGGCGACTTCTCAGAAAATTCGGAACCAATCTACCTCAAGACTCAATGATTCCCTTCTTGGGCATATACAAAAGGGATGTTAAGTTATACCACCAGGACACTTGCTCAACTATGTTCATAGGAGCAGTATTCATAATAGCCAGAACCTGGAAAAAAAACTAGATGCTACTTAACAGAGGAATGGATAGAGAAAATGTGGTACACATACACAATGGAGTATTACTCAGCTGTAAAAAAACAATAACATCATGAGGTTTCCAGCCAAATGGATGGAACTAGAAAATATCATCCTGAGTGAGGTAGCCCAGATTCAAAAGGAAAAACATAATATGTACTCACTCATCAGTGGATACCAGTTGTAAAGCAAAAGATAATCAGACTACAACCCATTGCTCCAGAGGTAATAGGAAACAAGGAGGACTCTAAGAGGGTCACATGGATTGCCTTGGGAAGGGGAAGCAGATGAGATTTCCATGAGTAAAGTGGGATAAGGGGAGGCAATAGAGGGGAGGGTATAAGGCATAAGAACATGAGGGAATGGGATGGTTGAGCTGGGGTAGGGATGGAGCGGGAGAGCAATGAAAGAGTTATCTTGATAGAAGGAGACATTATGGGGTAAGGGTGAAACCTGGTGCTAGGGAAATTCCCTAGCAATAGTGGAGAGGGTGCCTGAACTGACCTACCCTGGTTCTCAGATTGTGAATACCCTGTCATCATAGAGCCTTCATCCAGGAACTGATGGAAGCAGATGCAGAGATCCACAACCAAACATCGGGCTGAGCTCCAAGAATCCAGTTGAAGAGAAGGAAGAGGGATTATAGGAGCAAAGGAGTCAAGATCATGATAGGGAAATCTACAGAGACAATTGAACCAAGCTCATAGGAACTCACGAAGTTTAGGCTGACAGCTGTGGAACCTGCATGGGACTGGACTAGGCCCTCTGCATGCTGGAGACAGTTGTGTAGGTTGGTCTGTTTGAAGGGCCCCTGGCAGTGGAACCATGATCTATCCCTGATGCATGAACTGGCTTTCTGGAGCCCATTACCTGTGGTGGGAAGCCTTGCTCAGCCTTGATGCAGTGGGGAGGGATTTGGTCCTGCCTCAACTGATTGTATCAGGCTTTGCTAACTGCCCTTGGGAGGCCTTACCCTTTTGAAGGAGGGGCTGGGGATGGGCTGGGGGAGAGCAGGGGAGAGAGATGAGAAGGGGAAATCAATGGTTGATAAGTAAAGAAAAAATAAAATAAAAAAAGAACAAAAGAATGAAAGACCTAACCCTGGATAGAGATAAAAGGATACTTAATACTAAAAGAGGATGGAGAAATCACTATCTTAGATTTCATGTTTTGTTATAGAGCTAGACTAATAAAAACAGCATGGTTCTAACATCACAAAAGACATGTTGATTAATGAAATCAAATTGAACATCAAACAGAGATCCACACACCAACAGACACATGATTTTTTCATATAGAAACCAAAAATACACACTGGGTAAAAAACACCTTCCACACATGGAGGTGAACCAATCCTGATTGCTGCATTAAGAAGACTACACATAGATCTGTATTTATTACCCTGAAAAGAACTCAATTCCAAATGACTCAAGGATCTCTAAATAAAACCAGAAATCCTGAATATGACAGAAGAGAAAGTGTGGAATAATCTTGAACTCATTGGTACAGGAAAAGACTTTCTGAATAGGACACCTGTACCACAGGCACTAAGACCTACATTTAATAAGTGGACCCACTTGAAGCTGAAAGTTTCCTATGGCAAGATATTTATGTAAGTTTTGGAACTTTCAAAAACTGCTCCACTAAATAATAGTGTATGCTGCATTATTGAAATACATTATAGATAAGAATTTTAAATACATTTCCTATTCCTTATAATTAAAATTACAATGCACTATGAATGAAGTGAAGCAGTGCACTATGAGTTCTAGAACAACACAAAAATTGATTTTCTTTTCTGAAGGTATTGTATACTGCTGTTTGTCCAGTCCAGAACAGAATCACTGAGCTCAATTAAGTTTCTGCCTTGTCCTTACAGTTAGCTATGTATATAGGTGTGCATTCTGAGACCCAGGTATCAAGAAATCATGGTCAATCATTGGGGCAGTCTCATTAGTCTCATGATTGACTTCTATAACTCACTAACAAACAGAGAGATTGCATGCTGGAAATGATAAGGCAGTGGAACATAAATATTAAACATTGAAGCTGAGCTGTCATTTGTAAATGTTTTATATTGTCAATGTAATAATTTTTGAAGCATGTATGCCACTAGTGGGTTGGCATTGCTTATGACAAAAACTTCCACAATCATCATCAAGATATAATTGGCATTGGGAAGACTGTGTGCATTTGAAATGTATCAGAATACATTGATCAAGAAAAAGAAAATTTACCTGTTTGAGATTGCTGTGTTTCAGACTTGCATTTGAAGATTAGATGACAGTAATCCCTCTGCTGAATAAATTTTGAAATGAGATATTTAATCAGCGTTTTGGAGTTCAATCAATATATAATTATTCAGTATAAATATTAAAAGGCATTTACCTCTGGATGTGGACATTTTTCAGCCCAAACTGAAAGACAAAGGAAGTACAGTCATTCTCATGCACAATAAGAATTCAAACCTACCTTTATGAAGGCTTTGGATGGCATAAGTTCTCATTCCCTTCTTTCAAAATAAACACCTATTATTTTACTGGTTGGGGAGTAGCTGACATGAAATATATCAAAAGAAATCTATAGATTCAATTTAATTCTCATCGAAATTCCAATATAAGTTTTCAGAGAAATTAAAAAAAACAATACAGCATCAAAAAGCCTTTCAGGTTCATATAGAAATAAAAATATCCTGGATAGATTTAAGAAGAGTGCCAATACTAAAAGAGGCTGGAGAAATAGTATGTTTTTATTACATACCCAGATTGTGTGTTTTATTACAGAGCTAGAGTAATAAAAACATCATGGTTCTAGCATCGCAATAGACATGCTGATTAATGAAATCAAATTGATGTCCAAACACTAAGGACATCTGATTCTTGATAAAGAAACTAGAAATACACTCTGGTTAAAAAAATAGGTACCATCACGATGAGCACCACACTTTATGGCTGCATGAAGAAGAATGCACATAGGTGTATTTATTACCCTGAACAAAACTCAACTTCACATGGATCTCAAAATAAGACTAGATACCCTGAATATGACAGAAGAGAAAGTTTGTAATAGACTTGAACTCACTGGTACAGGACAGACTTCTATAGAAGACACCTGTAGCACAGCACTAAGACCCATATTTAGAAAATGGGACCACATGAAACTGAAAGCTTCTTTATGGCAAAGGACACCATCAGTTGGGAAAAACATCAAGCTACAGAATATGAAAAGAACTTAAGCATTTAAAACTGTAACATACAGCTAATATCTAAAATATATAAAGAAGAAAAAATTGGACTCCCAGGAAACAAATAACCCAATGACAATGGTGTTCAGGGATACAATGACAATTTTTTTAAAGATGAAATACAAACTGTTGACAAGCTTTTAATAAATGCTCATCATCCTTATTTATCAGGAGAATGCAAATCAAAAGTACTTTGAGATTTCTTTGTAGCCCTGTTCGAAGGGCTAAGTTCAATTAAGCAAATGATGACTCATGCTTGTGAGGATATGGCAAATGGGCCACTCATTCATTACTGATGAGAATGAAAACTTTCACAGTCATTATGGAAATCAGTGTGCCTTTTTCTCAGGAAGCTGGATATTGATCCTTCTCAAAATCCACCTATACATCTCTCTCTCAAATACCCAAAGGACTCTGTATCCTACTACGTAATTACCTGCTCATACGTGTTCATTGTTGATTTATTTACAATAGCCATATTTAGGAAACAATCTAGGTGTCCTTTAACTGAGAAATATATAATGAAAATGTGGTGCACTTACAGGATGGGGTGTTTTTCTTCCATCAAAAAAGGAAATTAGGAAATTTACATAAAAATGTATGAAGCTAGAGAAAAATCATCATTAGTGAGGAGACCCAGATCCAAAAGTCAAATATTGTATAATTTCCCTCATGTGTGAGTATTAGTTAGCATTTATGTTTTCAACATGTATACTAAAATTCATATAACCACAGAGATTCTCCATCAAGTAAGGGACTGTTTGAGAGGATCATTCAAATAAAGGTAAATAGAACATATAATTATAGAGAAACAGTGGGAGGAAGGGCAATGGAAGAGAGAGGTTAAGGTGGGAATATGGGGATGGACAATTTACTAAAGTCCACTTGAAAAACCATATGGAAACCTACTACTGTAGATTTCTAAATGTATATGTATATAAAATAAATCCAAATGAAGTCTCTAAATAAGAGAGCTGATAAAGCCCCAATTAGACATTTTTGCCAAACATGAAACTTTTAGTTATGCCTAGTTGAGTCAATGGCTAAAGGGACACCATGGATAACCTTAGGTATTTGAGGTAGAAGAGAACTCACAGATCCTTCTGGGACTATCTCAATTTTACACATTGCTCATGCTTATTAACATATGGGGCTTATTACCACTTTTGTTGTCTCTTATTTAAGTGTAATTTATTCAGTGATTTCTTTGGATAGTATATATAGTATATTATACTAGGATTTGTCTTACATAAAATCTTTAAATGATGACTCATACCTTGATTTATTTCATTTTCTTTTGCATTATTTCCTATGTTGGATGACTGGGCAGCTTTTCTGGAAGCTTGCTGCAGTGGCTTATGGTTAAACACACTGTGTCACATGATATTAGTAATGTATATCCACAAGGTCTTATTTTCTATTTTTGAACATACCATGATATCTGATTTTAAGAAAATTGTTCATGAGAATATATGCAGTATATATCAAAGACCATGGTATTTGAATGGGAAATAGTATATACACAGTCAAGATTAAGTCTATATTTCATTTCCCAATTACATACAAGAAATATAGAACAGAGAAAAAACATCCACAGACAGAGTAATACCTGATATGCATCTATAAATAAAGGTATCAATGAAGGTAATTATTTCATATTATAATACATAAAACTAATATGTACTTCTTACTAAAGTTGGAGGATGTTAATGACACGAATGTTCACATCCTTAGTAGGGCCATCCGCTAGTACAAGTTTAACATTAATCATGAGGTGTTATACAATGACACTATTTGTGTGGTTAGGCTTGATAAGAGATATGTATTATGTTAAAAGCATTTATACTGTATCAAGTTGATTGTGAAGGAAACGAGGCACAATGTAATTAATTTCAGTAAAAACAAACAAACAAAACTGACATATGTTGCTAATTTCTTATAGATGGTAAATATGGATCAAAATGATAAAGCAGAGATTTTATTTCCTATATTACCTTTAAACAACATTAGAACACTATGCAGTTTCAATATGCAAATGTTTATCAGTGAACACAAATCTTCCCCAAACACATTTTCACATTCTGCATATTTAATGGAATAACCAAGTCTACTTTCTCATCATTCAAGAATTTTGAAGTTATGAGAATTTGTTGTCCACTATTCTATATGTACGGTAATGCCATTCGCTTCTCTTTTTTTGTTTGTTTGTTTGTTTTGTTTTTTGAATTTATTTTATTTTATTTTACAATATAATTCAACTTTACATATCAGCCATAGATTCCCCCTTTCTCCCTCCTCCCGTCCCGCCCCCCTCCCCCCATCCTGCCCCCCTCCCCCCGGCCCACCCCCCATTTCCATCTCCTCAAGGGCAAAGACTCCCCCGAGGATTGAGATCGACCTGGTGGACTCAGCCCAGGCAGGTCTAGTCCCCTCCTCCCAGGCTGAGCCTAGGGTCTCTACTAAGCCCCAGGTTTCAAACAGTCAATTCATGTACTGAGCACAGGACCCGGTCCAACTGCCTGTATGCCTCTTAAACAGATCAAGCCAATCAACTGTCTCACCCATTCAAAGGGCCTGATCCAGTTGGAGGCCTCTCAGCCATTGGTTCACAGTTCATGTGTTTCTATTCGTTTGGCCATTTGTCCCTGGATTCCATCCATCCCTGGTCCCAACAACTCTTGCTCACATAAACCCTCCTCCTTCTTGCCAATTGGACTCCCGGAGCTCCACCCAGGGCCTGACCGTGGATATCTGCATCTAGTTCCCTCTGTCACTGGATGGGGTTTCTAGCACGACAATTAGGGTGTTTGGCCATCTTATCACCAGGGTAGGTCAAATCGGGCTATTTCTCAACTATTGCCAGCAGTTTATTGTGGGGGCATCTTTGTGGAATTCTGTGGGCCTCTCCAGCACTTTGCTTCTTCCTATTCTCATGTGGTCTTCATTTATCATGAACATTCCTTATGTTCCCTCTCTGTTCTTGATCCATTTGGGATCTCCTGCTTCCCCAAGTTCTCTTTCTCTCGCCCCTCGCCCCTCATTACCCCCACTCACGTCCAGATTGTTCATGTAGATCTCATCCATTTCTCTGTCATTGGGCGATCCCCGTGTCCTTCTTGGGGTCCTATTATCCAGGTAGCCTCCCTGGTATTGTGAGTAGCTGTCCAGTCATCCTTGTTCCACAACTAGTATTCTCCTATGAGTGGGTACATACCATGTTTGTCTTTCTGAGTCTGGGTTACCTCACTCAGGAGGATTTTTTCTAGATCCCTCCATTTGCCTGCAAACCTCATGATGTCATTGTTTTTCTCTGCTGAGTAGTATTCCATTGTATATATGTACCACAGTTTGTTTATCCATTCTTCGGTTGAAGGGCATCTAGGTTGTTTCCAGGTTCTGGCTATTACAAACAATGCTGATATGAACATAGCTGAGCAAGTGCCCTTGTGGTATGATTGAGCATTCCTTGGGTATATGCCCAAGAGTGGTATAGCTGGATCTTGGGTGAGATTGATTCCCAATTTTCTAAGAAAGCTCCATATTGATTTCCACAGTGGCTGTACCAGCTTGCATTCCCACCAGCAGTGGAGGAGAGTTCCCCTAGCTCCACATCCTCTCCAGCACAAGGTGTCCTCAGTGTTTTTGATCTTAG
>CABHPP010102218.1:43824-65270 GCA_902168425.1 Peromyscus attwateri
ATATATATATATATATATATATATATATATATATATATATATATATTCACTAAGGACATTGGACAATGATATGGAAACAATTGTTCTTCTTCATTGAATTAGGCAAAATAGTTGAGCTGTTCCTTCACAATTAAGCCTCCTTTATGGAATCAAAAATTCTTTCTATTGGCAGTTTAGTTGATTATATGTCCATATTATCTTCTCAAATGATGACCTTGAAATAACCCAATGACCATAATGAAAAAATTTCTCCTTGGCATGACTGAGTATAATCATCACATAACAAATTTAGTTCCTGCAGGTAGAATCAGTTTTATGAAATGGACTCCAACTCTGAAATCTGTAATTTTATATCATCCACTATTTCAAATGGAGAGCCATGAGACTCTCCAGCCCTGTAAAGAGATTAACATAAAGCACAGGTAATAATCACATAATTATTTATTCAATTATTTACAAAATAAAATGATTAGCCTTGTGGCTGGATTATAAGAGTACACTGTGTTTTATAATAGGTAAAAGACTTTCATTTCAATGTTAAATTATCATTTAGAGACTGCATATAATAGCCTGAAATGTAGTTTCCTTTGGCCTATGGTAAGATCACTAAACCAAAGAGAATTAAGTAAGAAATTTAAATTTAAACAGTTACATACCAATTTTTGAGAGTCTTCATTATTATTATAAACATTTTCGTTTTCCAGTTTTAAATCCGGTATTGTTTCTAACTCTAGTTCTTCTAACATATTCACATATTATATATAAAAATAAATATAAATAACAATTAGATACAAAATGTTCTATGATAATAGATTGAAATACAATTGCAATTACAATTTGGAAAAATTACTCTTATTAAGTATTTCAATTAAATATACTTTATAGATGAATATTTACATCCTTAGATAAATGCCTTAGTTGTAGAAATACCAGTATATCACTTGTATAGACACTACATGTTGCCAGTCTCAAGAAATCCTAATATTTGCTTAATTTCTCTAGAAATTAACACACTTCTCATAAATAACCAAGCTCTCTAAAATCTACATTTTCAGATGTCATAGATTTTTTTAGAACATTTATCATGTGCTCACATCCACAAGCACATTCAAAACTGTACAAATTAAGGAAATTGGACAAGGATTGGTAAATAATTGTTGTTTTATTGAAACTGGAAGAATGGTTTTAGCTGTAAGGTCCAATTGCTCAAGACACCACATACTTTAGACACAGAATTTGAAGTAATTTATCTGGAACTGACATGAACACTTGCTTTCATACTATGAGAACATGTTTTGCAAAGTGCCAAGGGAGATAAGCAATCAGTAATCCCACCAGCAGGAAACGTTACACACCAAGATGCCAACAAGCCTGGCAGGTATCACTCATGCTATGATAGTGGCACATTCACTTTTTGGGTAACCAACAGCTGTACTATTGGTCTTGAGACCCACTCAATGAGAATTTATTCATTGTTCTGGAAAACTAATCAAACATATGGATGGAGAAATCATAAACACTAGGAGTCATGTACTACTACCATTTTCTTATAATAGTACACTTACACTGCTCTAAATATGGTTCTTATAGTCATGTTTATATCCATAGAAGAATGTTGCTGTTATTTCTCCTCAAAGAATTTACTTTAAGCAGTACATAGAAGTATTACATATATATATAATATATATATATATATATATTATATATATATATACAATTAATCAAAATTCAAGAAGTTACCATTATGCGCCCAGCCCCCACTTATAAAGCCCTAAATCTAAGGATCAGGAAAAATAGCAAGAATGGGATAGTTAAATTGTAAAATCAGAGTACCAGGACTCTTGAAACTATACAGCATCTTCTATGCATGTCTTGGATATTGCTACCATGAAATTTCAAAAGTATGATTTCTTGAAAAACACCTGCATAAGGACACCACCAGATGAAATGCTACTATAGGTGAAGTAAATCGCACAATACACAACCCCTAGATGAAGATCTGTAGGCAATCAGTGGCTGCTAAAAGAAGACAAATCAGTTGATTTTCCAGAGATGAGCTCTATAGTAGGATAATAGGTTGTGCAATTCCAGTGATCAGTCCTAAACACATGTACATATAAGCAACACTAAACAAATACACACATACACAAAAGCATGCATGCACTCACACACAGACACACACAGACACAGATACACATACACACACACACACACACACACACACACACACACACAAACATAGTGTGTCTTTACCAATAGTATAGAAGAGAAGTCACACAGAGAATTATTAAGGACTTGAGCACAGAAAAGGCTGTAGGAATAGTCGGAAAGCTGAAAATGATGTAAATATAATAGACAAGCATGAAATTATCAAAAACTAAATAAAATAAAAGGCAACTCTTTTACTGACATTCTTAGTTCAACCTTTGGATGACAGTTTTTCTTACCTACAATTGCATTTTTACTTTAGTTTGATTTAATATGTATTAAATGAGTTATTTTATTTGGCTAAGGTATTTGTTGTTATGTTTCAAGCAAACCTCTGTCAAATGATCTTACAAGTTAAGCATGTGTATTACCTTCTTGTGCTTCTGTATTTTCATGTTGTTTAAAAGCTATTGGTAAGTCATCTGTTCCACTTTCCAGAATATTCTCAGGAACATCTTGCTAAAGTAATGAAAAAATAATAATGAGAATATAGTTAAATTTCTAATTTTGAATTCAATTAAACTTAAAAATAGGGGAATATTTTAAAATCAGAATGTTTTCATAGATAAGCTTTTTGCATGCTCTTGAGATCAAACTATTTTTCACCTCCTACAGTCACATATGCTAAAAAGCCAAGCCTGGAAGCAAAAATAGAAAAAGCTGAATTTTAAGATAAAGTCTGTACCATGGTGCATGGATTCAACATATTATTAGAATGAATAATTCAAAGCTACTACTATACTAATTTTGAGAGAAAGATTTTGTATTTCTGAATTTTAATTACCTTACATAATAATTTTTCTAGACAAAGTACTAAGATGCTGTGGGATGGCCTTTCTGTATGCCATATGAATATATATTGCCCCAACTGGTTAATAAATAAAGCTGTGTTGGCGTATGGCAGGGCAGGATGGAGCCAGGCAGGAAAACTAAGAGAGACAGAGGAAGAAGAAGGGTGGAATCAGGGGAGATGCTGCGAGTTGCCTGGGGTCGCAAGTTGTAATAAAATACAGGTAAAGCCATGAGACACGTGGCAACGCATAGACTAACAGAAATGGATTAATTTAAGATGTAATAGCTAGCTAGCAATAAGCCTGAGCCATATAGCAAACAGTTTATAATTAATATAAGCCTCTGTGTGTTTATTTGGGACCGAATGGCTGCAGGACACAGGAAAACTTCCACCTACACCAGACTTAAAAATTGCTTTTAAAAGTTAGTATCATGAGTGAAAGATTTTAAAAAATGTACTCTAAAAACTAATGCTAATTTCTAAACTCTTTGATACACGGTTTGGAAATGTAAGCTACTGATGAGATACCTAGAGTAACATAACAAATAGGTTGCTCTACATATTTAAAGAAGCCTGAAAATGATGAAAGTCATGTTATAAGATATAAAGATAAAACCAGTAATATTTATTTGTCCTAATATTCCAAAATTTCAAATTCCCTCCACTGTGGAAAACTATACAAACTATAATTTTTCTGTGATTACTTATTTTTTACCTCACTTTTGTCTTTCATACCCTTAAAATAAATTTTACGTTTTGGTATTTTTCACAGTCAATACAGTAATATTGTCATAATTTTATAAAAATATTTATAGTAATTCTCCAACTAAAGTGATGAAAACTTCTATATTATACCATTTCAAACTCCACAAAGAAGAAACCCAGCCCAAGAATTTACCTCAAAAAGACATTGATTACCTGGGTTTTCAAATTATCTCTGTCCTCCATCCTTGCACACACAGAATTCAGTGACTCAGATTTGAAGTGATGTCTTTGAAGCAAAAATACACAACAAATAGCCGGGCGGTGGTGGCGCACGCCTTTAATCCCAGCACTCGGGAGGCAGAGGCAGGCGGATCTCTGTGAGTTCGAGGCCAGCCTGGTCTCCCAAGCGAGTTCCAGGAAAGGCACAAAGCTACACAGAGAAACCCTGTCTTGAAAAAACCAAAAAAAAAAAATACACAACAAATAAGTAAGCAGTGCTCAAAAGCATTTTTCCCTGGATGTTTAGTTATTTGAATAGCAAATGGTGTTTCTGTTGTTATTAGACATTTGTTTTATAAAATTTGTTCAGTTGTTAATTTCTGCCTCCAATTCTCCTAATCTCTGCACTTGTCAAGAAAGATTCACACACAGTTCCACATCAAATAGTGTCAGTCAATACATTTGTGGAACCTGAAAAATCATTTGTTTTGAAAACTGTCCTAATGATTGCACACAAATTACAATTAATTGCTCACATACTCTTTCACCATTAATTTAAATAAAAACAATAGTCCAAAATAAAACAAAACAATAGTGACCTCATTCTACTCTACTAATAAAGCACCAAACTGTATAACTACTAAATGGCAACCTTCATTCTTCAGCATGGAAAATACCCATTGAAAGGAAACCATCACATCCATTCATTGTAAAACAACCAGTGAAGTAATGAAAAACATGTGAAATCCTTAAACATTAAAGTTGTAAGTGAACAAACAAATGTGCACATCGAGGTTTGGAATTCCCTTTTCAGGGGTGTTCAAACATTCAAATGTAAATAATTTAGTTGTGCTTCCTACTTGGCACAGGATGATTCAAAAACTACCAAGCACTGAAAAACCTTCATATGTGCTCAGTTGAAGGCACAGACTTCTGGAAAAGCAGATCCCTTGGACTTTTGCCTCTGTTTCCCTCTATGTTCTCTAGATGTCTTCCTTGTATAGGATACCACTCCTCGTTCCCTCTTCTGCACTATTCAGTGATGTTCTCCGGCCTTTAAATATTCATCCCAGGAAGGTGCAGATTCCTGAAAGTACAGGCTCAAAGAACCTGAAAGACAGCTAGTTCCCTGGTTCAGGCACATAAGCTAAATGGAGGGTCAGCAACACGCATTCCAAGCATAGACATGTTACTAAATTCTATGATTATGTTCTGCAATTCCAATCTGAAAAAGATACGACTTTGGCAAAGACAACAGGAAAAGAGGCAGAGGCACTGGATCACAGATATTTTTCATTCAGATCTTTCCAGCCCTTGGTACTGAACATCCTCTATTCCACCCTCTGTGACACCACATTCCTCTTTTCTATAAAGACTTCATGTTGCTCAAGTAAGTTTCAACAGAAGAACCTAGCTATTTGTCATGTCCATCAATTAAGCACAAAAGGTAACATAGTTTGCAAATTACATTCAACCCTATCCATTCCGAGGTGATTTTCAACATCCTGTGTCCTGTGCAAATAACTTTATTGTCTTTCAAAAATCTCATCATGAGGTCAAACTCAGTCCTCTTGACCTCCATGATGTTCCTTTCAAAACTGCCCTCCCCCTGTTCAAGGCATTCAAATCATCCACCATTAGGATCACTTTTAATGCCATTCTTGGCCTCTTTCACTTGGAACACTTGACTCATTCCCATGTTTTCCTACTGAAACTCTCAATCATATACTGGTCAGTGAGGATTGGTCTAATAGCGAAGGAACGAATATGAATCTAAACTGGGACATTTGTGTTTCTACGTCCACAGAATACTGTGTTTTAGCTTTGACTTCTCCCTCAGAACAACTGTTTCATGTATAATGTTGGATCTAGTTTGCTCTGCTCAGGATATTTTTATTGGTTTTCAAGATTCCTTTAAAACTTCAAATTTTACAGACCTGATATTCTCTAATAAATCAAGAAGCAATACCTGGCAGTTAAAAATTCTAAACTACAGGTCAAGAAACATGAAGAAAAATAAATATAGAGTAAAATTTCAAGATGCTTAGTGTTATGAGGAAACAAGGATTTAATAAAATGAAGGAAAAAAATCTCCTGTACTCAGATAGTCCAATAGTTTGAAGAGAAAACAAAACTGAGTATAAGTTCATAATGTCCCTTAAATAGGTGCTTGATGGTATCAACATAGCATAATGTATGTGCACATGGACTACCATTCCAGTAAAGTAATTCCAAGCCTTCTTTCATCTTGTTCAGTTCAAACCTAAGGCACTACAGACACAGTAAAGTGTGATTTTCCCCTCCAGTCTTGATAGCAGTACTCATGGAGTGTCTAACAGCAACTTTCAAAAAGAAAAACTACGGAGTTATACATATGTTTCTCAGGAAAACTCTAACCCAGAGTTGACATACAAGGAAAACTGGCTTTCTACATGGATCCATCTCAGTGTAGTCACAGGAATAAGAGAACTCACAAGCTGACAGTTCAGTCATGAGCTGGCAATTGCTATCTACAGGATCATGGAATTAATCAAACTCTCTGGATGACCTTTGCTAATGTAGTAAGACACTTAGTCACAAGGATATAAATGCTCTAAAACATGATTGTATTAATACATTGTGGACACTAAATAAATCAGACAGAATCAGTAAAAAATACAATAGTCCATAAACACTAGTTCTTTTCCCTGGTTCAAATTATAAGTTAAAATTGTATTAAAGACCTTCAAATCTTACCCTGATGAAGAGACATCTTCAGGCTGATTTCCTATAATTGAATCAATAGTAAAACATATTTCAATAGCTTATATTAGTTTACAAAATATCATATTTATAAATAAAAAATCTTCTAAGGTAAATAATAACTATGGTACTGGAATATAACAAATGCCTCAGGAAATTTTTGCCTCCTTTGGATTTATTGAATAAAAGAATGAAAGATATTATCAGCGTTTGATACCTCAAAGTAGGAGACCATGAGTAGTGACAACAATTCCAATTAATGGCAAATAGTGCCAATGCCGGAATCAATGCCTATCATAAATAAATAGCAAAGAGAGTACTTTTCCTAGAATAATAGTACTAGGATCAATTTGAAGACAGTATAAATATTTTGTTATAACACAACAAACCTTCCCCAGATACACGGCTGCAATCCTTATGGTAGGGATAAAACAACCTATCAGAGAGAACCTGAGTCAATGATCATTGTATTCATCAATCTCCCCTAAAATGACAGAAACCTATCAGGACAATGTTTCCCATAAAGACTTGCAAGGTATCAGAAAAGAGAGGAAAAGTGAAATCAATGCTGCTCAACCTCCCTGATCTCCTCTGTGGTTAGATTCTGATGAGCTCTTTTAGATCTGGCTATAATTCTTATTCTTACCTATGATGCAATAAGGTAGAAACTCAGTTGCTATTGTCACCCTTGGACATAACCACTGGAAAGATCCCCTCCGTAAAAACATATCCACTCTGCACATTGCTCGTATACAGAAGATTAAAAGTATGCACTAGGAAGGCTAGGTCAAAGAAAGTTGTTCTGGAGTTTGGTTTGTTATAAAACTATAAATCCATATGTAGGTATCTGCACTTAATAACTCACTTAAGGTCTTTGTATTAGAAACCTAGTTCCCCTTTTATGTAAAATAAGAAAGACAACACACGGTGAGATCCTATTGATGTTACCCTTGAGAAAGTATCTTCCCATGGAAAATGAAGACTGGAAATGTTCCCAAGTAGCAGAGCACCTCTCTTGCAAAATAGGGTAAAAGATAAAATAGGATTGTTGGTGGATAGTCAAGTATTCTCTGATGTAAGCGTGACTTCACATTTATTGATAAACACTACAGATATTAACCAAACACAATAAAAAACAGAATTTACATCTGGCATTAGTAGACTAGTTTCTTCTTTTTTCCTCAAAGAAAAGGTTCGTTTTTGCTTTATCTATAGTATTCATATTCTAAAGTTTATTACATATGGAAAAAAATGTGAAAGACTTGAATACAGTTTGGAAAAATATGACTTTTTGATATTATAAGGAAAAATATTATGAGGAAAAATACTGCCTTTTGGTATTAGTGTATTTGGCAACCTAGAGCAGGAAGACCCAGTCAGAGATGTGTTGTAAAACATGCTACCATCTTTTTCCACCCTACTTATGAAGGAGACATCTAAAGAAATAAGAATTTTACATCATGGAAAATATTTTGTAACAGGAATCTTAAAAGGTCTTATTAATTAAAAACCTGGAACCAGATATTGGAGTGAAAGCCAAAAGATCAGAACAAGCCAGCCATGTTCTTACATCTATAAAATCCTCATCCTTGAAACCATGAGTTCCTGTTTCCTCACGCCTTATATACCTTTCTCTGCCCTGTCATCTTACTTCCTGGGATGAAAGGCATGTGTACTTCTCAAGAAAAGGCATGAGATCTCAAGTGTTGGGATTAAAGGCGTGTGCCACCATGCCTGGCTCTATTCCCAGTGTGGCATTGAACTCACAGAAATCCAGATGGATCTCTGTCTCCCAAGTGATAGGATTAAGGGTGTGTTCCCTCACTGTCTGGCCTCTATGTCTAATCTAGTGGCTGGCTCTGTCCTCTGATCCCCAGATACATTTTATTGGGGATCACAATATATCACCACAATATTTGCCTTATCTTTGATGATAAACAAAAAGAAAAATAGGGTCATTAGAGTAGTAAATACATAGAGCACATTCCTCTTAAAGTATGAAACCTTGAATTCAATACCTCACAGAAAAGAAAATTAATTTCTAATTATACATTTAGGAACCCAACCATTGTCATTCAGCAGAGCTAGAAGTAATCACCATGTAGGTAAACATCTCAGTAACACTATTTGATGTATTTGCCTAAATGGAAGAGTTTGAAAACAAAATTACAATTATTTTAGGTTTGTGGGCCACCTTTATTGAATAAGTCTTTTTCTGTCATCCCCAACAACTGCCATCAGTAAACCCACAGTTGTTCCAGATCCAAGCTGACAACTTTCTTTGTTTGTGAGTCACAATTGTTGGGTAAGTCTCTTTTTCCATTTCCCATTCTATTAACCCCTTCTAATGTCTCCAAACCCGCATGCCTTGCTTTAGACATTCAGCAGGCATTTGTGTCTCTCTGTGTGAATGTGTGCATTAAACAGTAATTATAAGGGAAGAAGAGACTATCAATTTGAGACTTGTGGGGACATGGAAGAAGGGGGAGCATAGGGAGAGTGCTGGAGGGAAGAAAGGGAAGTGGGAAAGGGATCCAATTGTACTTTAGTTAAAATGCATAGAAAAGAAAGTATTCCTTTAATAATATACTCAGGAAAGGAAATCATAAAAGGATTGAATATTGTATCTTGTTTACCTATACAAATCATATTTTCTGTGATATGTATATCGAAGGAATCATGTTCACTTACTGGAATGCATTAATTGTTACCATGAAAAAATAATGTGTTTTTTATAGAAGTATAATGTGTGTGGGTGGCTAAAAAGACAACTTAGAAGTTAACAGCATGCTTTGCTCTACAAGAGGACCTGTGTTCTGTTCTCAAAACCTAAGTGGTATTTTACAATCATCTGTAATTCCAGTTCTAAAGAATACAACACCATCTTCTCACTCCCATAAGCACCAGACATGAACATGGTGCACATGCCTGGTGTACATACAGGCAAACACTCAAACATAAAATAAACAAATAAAATAAATTACAGTACAGTGTAGTTGAACTATTAATGAAATAGACACTATGTCAACATTTTTAGAATAAAATGTATGAAGTAAACTAAAATGTGCTGTGGGCTAGAGAGAGGCTGGCATCTCACCACAGTATGGTATTTTAAAATATTTTTACATGCAAGTATATAATTCCAGTGCAAAGCTGAGAAACTTTTTAACAAAACAGTTTCATACAACTAATTTCTTAAATAATTCAGACTTGGATAGACATGTGGTGTTTAAAGCTGCCTAGGAAGAACTGGAGAGCAGAATGGAAAGAGGGAAAGTTAATTATTTATATAATAATTAAAATGCAATTGAAAAATAAAAACTGAGGGTGAAGGGTAAGGGGAACACTCATCCACTGGTGGTGGCAGTACAAACTTACAGCCATTATGGAAATCTGTTTGACCATTATTCAAGAAGCCTGTTATGGATCTACCTCAAGATCCATCTATACCATTCCTGGGCATATACCCTAATTACAGAGAATCAAAAAACTCTAAATGCAACATTTTTAATCTAAGGAAGGACTACAGAGAAAGAACCTTCAAAAGACTTACGTGTGAAGATAGTGTGTTTTCTTGAGAGGAGTGAGTCCTCATACTTCAAAATCACGCTTTTTCTGCCAAGTATAGAAATGGTGGGAGATAATTTTATTATTTTAGTATGTATAGAAAACCATTTATCAATCTATTAAGTATTCAAGAGTATTTCAAAGATGATAAGAGATTGCATCAAGTCATCCGGACATACCCTTTGAATTTATAAGCTCTAAAGGGTTTTTACAAAGTTTCTCCTTTTAGAAGGAAAGAACAGAGTGAAATGGTGTAGAGTCCAGGGCAATACGGTTCAAATCATCTGGATTATTGTGACAGGATGGAAACTGCCCTGACATAGTAAGCAGTCCTAAGTGTTCTTGCTCCGGGAAAGTGTTTCCTTGGGCTCCAGCTTAAATTTCCAAAACTCAGGATTTTACTACTTTAGTTTAACCATTTGTTATGAAATTTTCACCACCTAAAAACAGGTACAGAGATAGTAAAGCAGTGTCTAATTTGCTTCTTGGTCTTTAACTGATTAGAATCCTAAATGAAAAGCACTTCAATAATTCATGAATGGGCCTATTATCAAATGCTGCAGAATTCACAATTTGTTATTACTAAAGTAAAATGTAAGCCCAAGGTGAGAACAGTAATGAATTCCAAGACATAGGTTGCTGTATTGCTGGTCTTCCTTTAGCCAAGAAGGAAAAAATGATCTAACAGAGTTTTCTCATAATGATTCTGAATCTCCATGCTTACTACCAACCTACACACAAAACAAAATCATCTTTTATACATGTAGTAAGTATACACATGAGCTGTGATGGGACTTAGCTACTGAATACAGTTAATATAATTTTGATGCACAGAATTACATTCAGTGTCTTCCTTCTGAGTTGGAGTTACGAAATCTTGAGGTACAGACTCAAGTGTCTTGAAAAATGTTCCTTTACACAGAAAAGCACTTGGTAGGCCAAATCACTTTCTGTCACCTTCCCTGCAAAAGGTGCTAGAGATCCATCACAAGCACAGATTGTGCTACAGAGGATGATGTAAAGGAATCCTTGTCTACAGATTACTATGAAAGAGACAAAGCATCTCTGGCCTATTTCTGCAAGTGCTTGGATTCATGTGATAATTTAGTATATCCACAGATCCATATGATGGCTGAAAAGAGAGACTCCTCCAAAGTACCATGCCATGATGGTCTTTTAGGATACTGGAAAGCTTTGAATAAGTGATAAGGTTCAGATACCTAGCAGTGGCTTTGGAGAAATCTTAAGAATTTTAGCTGCCAGAGGACACTATGTTATATTAGTAGAAAATTTGAATTTTCAAGCACATGGGCATGTCAAATACCCATTTCTCATGGCTCCATAACTACTATGATCTTTATCATAGTTGATTACAATCAGTAGGTACAACCTGATAATCAAGTTTCATCAACACCAGACTGAAGGACAGGTGAAATTGCATTAAATCCCCATGAATAAATGCTTCCTAAGTTTTCCTCATGTCTGCCACATCCATCTGATATATGTAGGAATTTTTACTTTGTTGGACTAAGGGAGCATGTTAGATTGTTGACATTCAGGTAGTAAGATGGATGAAATATATGCAAGTAAGTAGCAGGATTTTCTGTCAAACTACAAATGTTTAGATTCAAAGAAGTAACTCAAAAACTAAAATTCTGTGCCATGCATTGCTTTATTCTTGGAATGACCAGAGCATGCTGGGATCTTGAAAGATAAAGATATTGAGGCTTCCAAAGGAGAGTTAAGCCTTGAAGCTCAATGGTAAAATAAATGCCTAGTATGTTCAGGTCCCTGGGTTTGATTCCTAGCATCATCGTAGATCAGTCTTGAGATAAAGACGCCTGCACACACATTGCTATTCTGACCAATCTAACCCTTTGCTTGTCCCATGGCAAGTGGAGTTGACTAAAATGCTTCCATTCCAATAGTATTTAAATAATGAAGTCATGCTTGGTTAAAATACAACGTTGGTAAATATTTCATGTCTAAATTTAGTTTCAATTAGCATTTTAACTTCTGTACTTACACTTTGCGTTTCCCCACGATGGCATACTGCAGCGCGCTCCATCCAAATTTGTCCTTTACGTGGTGATCAACACCTCTCTTCAGTAAAATTTGAACAATACATTTACAATCCCATTTAACTGCATACATGAGTGTTGTTCTAGAATGACAGAGGAAATTCAATTATTTAAATGGTGAATTGTATACATTTTACCATATACGTATAATGCCTTCGTGTATAGAATTGACCATTAACTAAGCAGGCTTAAGCATCCTGAAAGCAGAGTTCAGATTCCTAAAATATGTCCAAGGAAACAAGCAGAAAACTTCTTAGCCCACTGTAATAGTTTATAGAGTAGAATTTGTATTTTAAATTGTTTATGGTGAATTAACTGTTTGGAGAAAACTGACCAGAAGTATAGAAAGCTTTGCATGAAGAAGAATGCCATTTCCTTCCTATTCTATTGTAATATAATTCACTGTTAAATATGGACTTGCAATCTGCATAAAATGATAGTAATAATGTTATCAAGTAATTTTAATGGTAAAAATGAATGTTTTCAATTACTGATACTAATATCATGCCACATATGTAAGTTTATAACTGTCATTCATGTATCATCCTTCTCTGCACACCACCAAAAGTATTTAGAGATTAAAATGGGTTCACAAGGTTGTGTGATTGCAAACTTGAAAACTTTGGAACTGACACTGTAAATGTAAACACTATCTATTCATATAAGATCCTATGGAAGTCATAATAAAAATCAAAATAAGAAAAACCTCTCATTATCAAAGGGAATATGAACCTATCATTCTTTGGCATTATCGTTTCATGTAACAGATACATTTTACATATGTAACTGATGTTTTGTTGACATTTTCTAATACATTTGAAATGAGTGATTTTTACTATTCCGGACTATTTTCAACCCAAGTAGTGTTTTAAAAATTCAAAGTGTAGTACCTTTCATGTTCATCACATACATGAAGATTCGCACCGTGTGTGATTAGGTATTCTGCAATGCGGAGTTTCCTTTTTCGGAGTGCTAGCAGCAGAGGCGTAAACCCTTTCTGTAATGATATCAATTAATCACTCACAAAACTGCATATTTCACAACTGAACTGAAAAATCTTATATGTAGTCCTATGACCATAATGTTTACCATAGACTTGACCGAAGTACTTTTTCCTTATCTGCCTAATGCACCTTCTAATGATCCTCAAGATTGCAATGCTCCTACCATGCCTACAGTTGTCACAAAGTCCTCTAGGCCATTACAAAACTCACGTGAAACCCATGGACCTATGGCTCCTGTCACAGAATTTAACATGGTATTTTGGATCCATGTCACTCTTCCCTGAGAGTTTATCTGAAGAGACACAAACCGACACACAGTAGTAAAGGTGTTCAATCCTAAATTGTACGAAGGAGCAGTTTTTTTCTATGTCAGAAGTTCTCCTGCATTTCAAAACACAGATATGTGGCAGATGTACCATTTTCCAACAACAACAACAAAAAAAACTCAATTAAGCATTATGACAAAATTGTGGAATTGTCCAGTATTTAAAAACTAATTTCTGAAGAACTGTTTGGCAAATCTTTTGTGGGGCAAACATGAGCAACAGCAAAAGTTGTTTCACAGGCACAGTTCTCAAAGTGTTGTAAGGATGTGGTATTTGCTGAGGATACAGAGGAAGATCAGCTTGATTCTTGATTCAGGAAGGGCCTAGGGTAACAGTGTCTGCCTCTTGCTCTGAGCAGGTCACCAAAAGAATGAATCAAAATGAGTAAGATCTCAAAGAATCTTTGATTGCTTACCTTGAAATGGATTCTGTCCTTTTATAAGTTGAAAACTTGTTTAGAAAATCCAGTACATCATTTTGTATAATGTTTTTATTTAAATTATTTTTAGACGATTTCCTATATGAGATCTGTATTTACAGAGTTTCTACCCCCTCACTCCTCCAAATCCCCCTAACTCCCTCTCAAATTCAGGATAAGTTATTTTTTACTATCACACACATATGTATATTATATACAGCCAACTGATTCCATTTAACGTGGGTAGTCTCTCTGTGTGCCTCTTTCTTCATGTCTCTGTCTCTCTTTCTCTTTCCCTCCCCCTCTGTCTCTCTCTCTTCCTGTGTGTGTGTTTGTGTATATCTGTGTGCATGTGTGGGCATGTGTGTGTTTAAGGATGCCCACTGTGGTTGGATAAACTATTGGGGAGTTTACGGTGTATCCCCAGAGAAAATTGAATTCTACTATCAGCAATTATGGATAATGGGCAACTCTTCATTTAGGAGTGTAGTTTTGAAGTTTCCCCCACCAGGGTTTGCATGTCAACTGGTGTTTTCATTGTGAAGGTCCTATTTAGGCAACCATATTATTGAGATTTCATAGATGAATTATCCCTTTTGTATCTAGAAGGCACATTTCTGTAACAGTCATCCTGGTCACTGGAACTCAGAGTTTTTTTAGAACTTTCCTTCTCAATGTCACCTGAAACTTAAGTGTTGGTGTGGTATTGTAGATGCAGGATTGTGGTCAGGCACCCACGGTCCACCCACGGTCCTTTGGTCTCTGCATTTTCACTAGTTGTAGATCTCCATTATACTCTGTATTCGCTACATTTTAACCATCATTGCATCTAAGTCCAATTTACTGAGTGACTGCAGTGTGCTATGGCTGGTGCATACAGATCTGTGCAATGGAGGTTTTAAAGATAAGAAAGGCATTGCTTTCTTTCTGGTTGATATTTCACTTAGAAAACAACTAAAGCAGGAATCAAAATGGAGCAATAATTTAAAAGTATTTCAGACATTAGATGATTCAGAGATGAAGGCACAATTGTAATCCCATCGAGAGTGCAGGGGGTTGCAAGAGGATCATGACTTCTAGGAAAGACTGGGCTGCATAGTGAAGCCCTACCTAAAAATTGATATTGGAAGTCTATGACGGTTTTAGGATTATCAATGTCAGTGAGATTAAGAAGGTGCATTGTAGTTTTCATGGAATTATGTAACAAGGGGTGAAAAAGTCTTGCCCAACTATACAGTTAATAAAATACATGGTGACAGGCAGGTAAAAATTCCCTAGAGTTATTGGGAGTTCCAGAGAGTTCCCAAAAAATATAAGCTATGGCCACTGCTCTTGGTTGCCTCCAATCACATAAGTGTAAGATCTTGTTATAAAAGACACCAAATCCTTTGGAGAAAAAGACTGGCAGGAATAAAGCTGGAACTAACCAAGTGATTCCTACCCAAGGACTAGCTTCCTCAGAATCTGTAGTGCTCTGCAAACTGCCAAGGGAGAAAATGAATCTTCAGACATCCTAAATTTATGTCAAAAGCCCCAAGAAACAAGACTAGTAGACTGAAACTCCTGTATAGGCAAAGCAGGTGAAATGGGGGAATACCACTCTGGTTTGTTAGCCAAAAAAACAAAAAACAAAAAACAAAACCACACTTGGGTTTTGGATCACGAAAGTGCCTCCTGCAGGGACCATCCTATCATAGGGGCTCAAAAGCGAAAGGATTTGATTTGTTATAGTCAGGATGAAGCATGTTTTTTTTTTAATTCTCCTGGAGATTGAGTATGCACTGGTTTCCTGGAGGGAACTGAGATTATGAACGGACTGAACTGTTCCATAGCCCTTTGTTTTGTTCATTAAAAATTTAACCTCTGCTGCATGCTTCCTAATGGATGTGTGGAAATCAAGCGCTCGTAGTGCAATGCACCATGCTTCAGTTGCAAATATTCAGTCCGTGATAGCAGTTTGAAGGTGAAATATCACCCACAGCCTGAAGTGATTTATATCCTAGCACAGCTTGTCAATATTTTGGGTAGGTGTTGAATCTTTTGGAATTGTATCTTTGCTGAATGTGATATTAGTATTTGGGGCAGTTTTGGGGTACACCTATTCTGAGTTTCTCAAGAGGCCACCTATTCTGGTTCTGTGGCGATATAAGGAGAGAGGATCACAAGTTCCTGATACCCTGGACCAAGCTCTATCCAGCTGCCTGCAGCAAGTCATCTTGATGGCGAAGTGACAAACAGAACCCAGCCCCTGGTGGGTAGCACCATAGCCTTGTTTTAGAACATGGCTATACAAGATTTTAGAGAGATAGCTGTGTAGTAAGTAAACAGGCAGCCTGGGATCATTCATTTCTCCCTCTCTTGAGGATAGATGATATGTGAACAACTATCTGAAGATCCTGACTCTGCTTTTCCCAGTAATATACAGTAACCTGGAAGTGTAAGTCAAATAATTCTTTTGGTCCATTACCTTTTTTTTACAAATATTTGCCATGGCTCCATAAATTCTCTAATACTAATTTCAATAAATCAACATTTACTTTCCTCACCACCCCCCCCCCCCCTTTGGAAATAATTTTGAGAGCTATATTCAATAAAATTTGATCAAATTTACCCCTTTCCCTTAACCACTTTCCAAATGCACCCCTCATCTGTACCCACCCATCTTTCTCTCCTTGTTGATATAACCCTCCTCTCAAGTCTCTGGGGTCACTGTAGAAGATCAAGGTAAAGCCTGTAGGAGTCTGGGAAACTAGATGACCAAGAACAAACATTGTCTCCTGGGCACAACAGCATAGCTGTTCATATGACATGGTAGTCACTGTGAAAACATTCAGAAGAGCTGTAGGAACTCAAGTGACACAAAATTTCATTATTCAAGCAGGAATTTAGCATGAAGATCTGCTCTGAGTTGAGTACTTCTCTATAGTTACAGCTGCTGGGAGTAGATAGTCATTTTCATTTAAGGTGTGACCTGTGTGGACAGAACACGCTCCAGTGGATAGTCATATACCCAAGAGTATGTGGGCAGCATAAATCGGACTCAATGGGTTAAAAAACAAACTATAAGAACGTATCAATACTTAGATGAATACCAATCAAGTTATTTCAAAGTGCCAGTCAAGTAATACTTGAACTTCTTTTTTTTTTTTTTTTTTTTTTTTGGTTTTTCGAGACAGGGTTTCTCTGTGTAGCTTTGCGCCTTTCCTGGAACTCACTTGGGAGACCAGGCTGGCCTCGAACTCACAGAGATCCGCCTGCCTCTGCCTCCCGAGTGCTGGGATTAAAGGCGTGCACCACCACCGCCCGGCAATACTTGAACTTCTAAACATGAAAAATTGGCCCAAGGCATGACAGTGTTAAAGCACATAGTTTTAAAATACTTGGGAATTCAATTTAGAAAATCTTCACCTTTGTAGTATCTTCAATGTTTCCCCCAAATTCAAGAAGACAGCTGGCAATATCTGGACTGTCTACATATACTGCATGATGGATAGCTGTGTTTCCGTTGGAGTCTTTAATATTGGGATCTGCTCCGTGATCAAGTAGGACAGAAACGATCTTTGTCTCCCAGCTCTGTACAGCCTGTGGATATTGTTACCAGGAAAACATTGTCAATTCAAAGAATACAAGAGAAACTTCCCACAACTTTCATCATAATTTATATTTAAGTGAGATTAATTTTACTTTCATTCTAAACACTTAGATCAACTTCATTCCAGAAATTGAAGTCTGTGAAATACCTTCGCTAGTGGTGTGGACTTTTGGTCATCAAGGGCATTTATCTCACATCCAATAAATAACAGGAAATAAACCACATCCAGATGACCATAGAAACATGCGAAGTGGAGTGCAGTTCTGTGGGAATGAGAGGCATTTTGAATGAAAACTGTTGGGCACTATGTCAACATACACAATCACGCTTGCATTTACAATTATTATATAGCATTTAAATCCATAGATCTACAAACAAATATTTATCTTCATTCAAATTTTATATTTATTTGCTCTTATAATTTACTATATTTAAAAAATTTACTGCAAATATCTTTTATGGCAGTGTGGGAATAAAACACACAGCTGTTGCAGCCTAGATAAGTGCTCTATCATTGAGCAAGGTAGTAAAGAACAGCCTATTTGAACAGAAAGAACATGACTATCAGGTGAAATCATTTCAATTTGCATCCTAATCTAGACTCCATTATCAACCAACTACTTCTCAGCCTTCCTGTGTTGTGAATTCTTGTCCATAAAATGGGTGTTAAAAGGAATACTTCTGTCAAATTAGGATGCATCAATTAGAACCTTTGCAACTATTCAAAAATATTCCCCAATAATAGCTGAACATCTTTTAGATATTTAAGTTATGATATGTTAACACTATAATAAATACATTTCAAGTCAATATTAGTTCCATTATCTCTAGTTCGTAAATATATTAAGAAATATAAATTTTGGAGTCTAAGATAATCTCTGCAAAACTTGAGACATATTCTGCTATAAACTTATGTTCCTGCTGACCCAGCCTCCAGGGAACTTGGATTGTAGATATGGAACAGCACTGAGCTTGAGATTTGGTTTTTCTCACATTTTAATTCATCTAAAACTGAAATGCCATTACAATTCATAGTGTATAACGATTGCCAACACTTAAAAGCAATTCTTAATACATAAGATAGCGTGTCATTGTCCCATCTACATTGTCTGTACTAAGTGAAATGTAATATATAATGTGATATATATTATATGTGTTATATACATAATATATTTCACATATATATATAGTATTCCTAGTCTTTATACTGTTATTAACATAGTTATGAAATGTACTATTGAGAAAAACTGAAAAGTATCAACAACAAAATCTAAACGTACAGAAAACTTTGCTTTGATTTTTTAGGAACTTAAAGTCAAAGGAAGTATGTATGGAACTTCAAGTCAAATAAGTAAGAATGGCTCATTTTTGACAATAGTTAAATTCATAGAATACACCAAAATTAGATGTATGCTATGCCTAACGTCAGTATCTAATATCAGTTTCACAAAAGAGATTTCCGACACTGTGGGCAACTTCAAGTAAAGCCAAAATTGGAAAAGCAAGATAGTTTGTTGATTTGCAAATCATGAAATTCCCAGCAAGTTCTATTCGCCTCTATCAGAAGTAAGTAAAGATGTCAGAAGTAACTTTCAGAGAACTTGGAGCTTTTCAGCCCACAGTGTTATGAAAATGGTGTCTGACCAAGGCCACACTGCATAAACCTTCAGATATATATAAATTAATGAGTGAAGAAACTTAAGAGAAATTTTGGAAATCTACTGAGATGGGAGAGTGATATCCCTAGGAAACTAGTGAGAAACAACAAGAAAATAAAAGAGGAGGAGTAGCACACCGCCATCTATCAAGTTTAGATTACTTCTATTATTTTCAGCGAGGAATACAAATGCTAGTTCACACAGATAAAAAATTCATATTGAATGTTTTTTGGATAATTTTATGTGGGATGAAGGTATTATGAGGAGCAATACTTGATCTCTGTAGTTTTTATATTTTATAGAACATTGTGTTTATTGTGTAGATTGAAATTAAATCCCATTTCTTTATAGTTTGTTATATTATTCGATTCTATATTCAATGCTCCATAAGAAAATGCTCCATAGGGGAATTATGGGGTGACAGTAAACCTGCTGGAGCTTTGGTCTTATGGTTCTCCTGCTGCAGAAAAAGATCTGGACACCGGACCTCTGTGTGATCATAGGAATCAAGGAGACTGTAGTCCAGAAAGCACAGCTGGTCTCTCCTCACCCCTGTTGCCCATAACAGAGCTAGGAAAGGTAGGCTTCTCCCATCACCCAACTTCCTCAAGGCCCCTCATCCTTAGCTTCCAAGTGTTCTTACCGTTTGCTTTCATCCACTTCATCCACATGAAAATTCTTCGCAAGGAGATGCAGCACCACTTTGAGCTTTCCCATGCACACTGCTTCATGAAATTTGTTTTCAGGATCATAAGGTTGGCTGTACCTGTCCTCAGTTCTACAATAACAGCAGGACACGTTCTCTGTTTCACTGCTTGGGCCGTCACAAAATCCCATGGGTGTTTTCTGCTCCTTCGTAAAGCCGAAGAGCTTCCTCAGGGTGGAGAACATCACTGTGACCACCTTTCTATTAGCTCACCACTAAATGATTTTATGAAATGATGAACTTTTAACCACTGACCCTCTAACAGCCAGAGCCTAACTCTGAGACTCCCACTGAAAGAACTCCGGGGACCCCAACCCATTCACCACAAGCAGAGCAGCACTGGATGCAACAAGCAAGAGGATTTTTATTGTTACACAGGCGCCTGCGGGCTCTCAGCAGCTCAAGCTAGCTGATCTCAGCAGCTCACGCTAACCAATCTCAGCAGCTCAGACTAGCTGATCGCGCCCCACAGCAACCTCACCGGGGTTTTTATAGGGGAAACAGCACTGGGCAGAGGGTGGAGCATAGTAACAGGCATCTCATTGGTGCATTCAAATGGCGCCAGGGATGAACCTGAGGGCGCCGCCACAGAAAAACCTACAAAGTTGCAATTTGCAGGGGCAGTTGACGGAGAAAGCCAGGATAGCACACCCTGACCTCTGTAACCCCCCTTGTTTTTCTCGACTGTTCTCTTACCAGGTGGCTACCTGGCAGCTAGTGGCCTGTCCTTAGTTTGACTTTAACTGAAATGGAGAATAAAACTGGGGGGGGGGTCTTTCATCCCTCCCTTTCTCTTGTTCATGGATAGAATCTTATATCCATTCGTCTCGTTCTCTCATCAAATCTGCCTGATAGTCAGTTGTTTTAAGGAGCTGGTATTGCTGGCTTAGGACTAGCGTCTGGACAACCGACACGCGGTCCTTTACAAACTGGATCAGCCTATTTAAGATGCATGGGCCACATCCAGTAACAGAGGGAACTAGATGCAGATATCCACGGTCAGGCCCTGGGTGGAGCTCCGGGAGTCCAATAGGCAAGAAGGAGGAGGGTTTATGTGATCAAGAGTTGTTGGGACCAGGGATGGATGGAATACAGGGACAAATGGCCAAACGAATAGAAACACATGAACTGTGAACCAATGGCTGAGGGGCCCCCAACTGGATTAGGCCCTTTGAATGGATGAGACAGTTGATTGGCTTGATCTGTTTAAGAGGCATACAGGCATTTGAACCGGGCCCTGTGCTCAGTACATGAATTGACTGTTTGAAACCTGGGTCTTAGTAGAGACCCTAGGCTCAGCCTGGGAGGAGGGAACTAGACCTGCCTGGGCTGACTCCACCAGGTCGATCTCAATCCCCGGGGGAGTCTATGCCCTTGAGGAGATGGAAATGGGGGGTGGGCCGGGGGGAGGGGGGCGGGACGGGGGG